>CM052084.1:12039686-12085323 GCA_028453745.1 Agapostemon virescens
TTAGAATTTTGCAGACGTGTTCGTCGATGCTTGCAGCGGGTTTGGGATTTTTCTCAAGCGAAGATTATCGAAACGACGAAAGTTTTATAGTTTCGGGCGCGGGACTGTTTCTGCGAGGAACTTCGCCAAGCTTTCGCGCTCTGTTAGGAATTTTTTTCCGGGAGAACTATGCAAGCTTTTGTATTAGAATTTTGCAGACGTGTTCGTCGATGCTTGCAGCGGGTTTGGGATTTTTTGCAAGCGAAGATTATCGAAACGACGAGAGTTTTATAGTTTCGGGGCGCGGGGCGGTCTCTGCGAAGAACTCGCCAAGCTTTCGCTCTGTTAGGAATTTTTTTCCGGGAGAACTATGGAACCTTTTGCGTTAGGATTTTGCAGACGCGTTCGTCGGTGTTTTAGCAGAACCTTTTCCCGAGAGCTACGAGAACGGGGAGAATACGGAACCGATAGCCTTTTTCGTTAATATTTGGAAACGAAACTCGCGCGAGATCGCGAGTAGCTTTCTTAAGATGGCGGAGATTTGCCGCTTATGCTCGCGGTTAGCCTAGTTACGGGAATTTATACGCGGTCGGTGCATCGGTCGTTTAACGGTAGCATACAGAATCAACATCTGTAAATGTTAACGACTGTAATTTAATTAGAACAGCGTTTCGCAGAGAACGCGCGCGAGATCGATTGTTACAAAGTCCAGGCAAACACCGTTCGCGCTGGCACGCCGGAATTTCAGTCAACGATTATTAACAATAATCCTAACCACCGAGTTTCCAGACTTCGCCGGTGCAACGTTCGCTGGATATTACGCTTCTAGCCCAGCTGGCAAAGTTTCGTTTTCTCAGGGCGAAACAAAACGCGACCAGTTGCAAGGGTGGATTCTCGGTTCCAATCAAACATTAATACCGCAATTAGATTCCAAAGACCGAAATACCCGAAGCGTTTCCTCGAACGATCGAGCGAATCGATGTCTTCGCGTGTTGCCTCCGCCTCGAGAAACTACCCGTCTTCCGCTTACGCCACTTACGCCGCTTATGCCGACGCCGGAGAAGCCGAGAAAACGTCCAAAACGAATTCCCTCCTTCGAGGGCGTGCTACGTAAATTCGCACGAGATCGAAATAAATCCGATCTTATCGATTCTTCGAAGACGAACCTGCCTCAGAAGCTAGCCGAATCTATCTGGAACTGTCCTAATTGCAAGCTTTTACGCGGAATCTGAGAAACAGGAGGCGAAATTGTAATTTTACGCTGGATCGGGTCGACGGGAGGACGGCGATCCCTCTCGCTTGAAATTCGAAAAGTTTTTTGAAATTTAAAGACTACGGTTCACAGATTCCATGCATTCGGAACGAGATCGAGCAGCCGGAGCAGTTCGAGAGAAAGAGATCAAAAGAAAGGACGAGCGGAGACACGTAGCTTCCGACCTTTCGCGACGGTCGAGGGAAAAGGGCAATTTCCAAGTGGCTCCTCTATCGGGGGCGAAGGAGCCAGCCAATTTTGATTTCGCTGAAAAATCTGCCGTTCGAAAACGTACGGCGACAACACGGACAGAGTTCAGGCTCAAAGGTTCAACGACGACGACGACGGAGCGTCGGTTTGGGGGCGGCGATGCGATCACGCTTACCAGGCAGATTCCTCGAGAAACGCAGATTGCTGCTCGATTATTCATAATCAGAATATTCCGACCAATCGGTGGAGCATCCAATCGAGACCGTCTTTGATCGAAGACGCTGGCTGCCGCCCGAGGAAACCGAGAGGAGTTCTCGGCCCCTGATCGATCTACGGGGAGGTTCGACCCCTCTTCGACGTATTCGCAATCTGCGAACCGACAACCCCGCCTCCCGATTTTTCCGGGCCGAGGAACAGCTCGCGAATCGGATAGAATCGGATCGGATCGAATGCCGGATCCGTGGGCTAACCGCAGCGTATCTTGTGCGCCGAGACGCGCGCCAAAACAACGGAAAACGAATACAGAACGCGCCTTGTGTTCCGGGTTATCGACTCGGCCCACCGAATACCGACGGGCATTCTCAGGTTCTGTCGTTGCATCGGTGTACGAAAAAAGAACAACGCGACGACGTTCTTTGCGAAACCCTTTCGGTGTCCGCATCGCGGCTCGAGGAAATTTCGTAACGGAACCGACGTATAGTTAATTATTTTTACACGAAACCTATGCGATCGCGTTCTCGGTGCTTTTACGATTAAAACGAGTCCAAACACGACGTTGTTCCGATCGCGTTTACAAATTTGGTTAAAGCGGATGTTCCGCCATCTTGATCAGCGATCCTGTGGATGCTGGGATAACGCGTACGCGACTTTTGTCTTTATAAAATTTTGGCATCGTATTTCTGGCATTTTTACGATTCCAACGAGTCCAAACTCGGTGACGTTTCTCGGGACGTTTCGTTAGGCGAATTAGGGACGCGAGGATGTTCGGATATCCGCGTTCTACAATATCGTGGATTGAACGAGTAAACGGGATCCGAATGGCATCGAGTTTGGACTCGTTTTAATCGGAAAATTGTAAGGAATACGATGACGAAGGTGTCGCGAGTTCGTTTCGCATAGAAAAGATGTTTCTCGATTTTCATTCGACGATTTCGCGATTGTTTGCCGAACGCGGCGCAAGCCCCTCGGTTTTAAGCACCGATATTCGCGCCTACCCATCCTCCGAGCGCATCCTGAGAGCACGGTGCACTAAATCGGAAAGGTTGGCATTCTCGACCGCAGTTTCTCTTACTTTAATGCCTCCCACGGCGCGAGACGCGCGCGGAACACGGAAAAGTAACCTGAATAAACCGCGGCGCGAGAGAAGCGTCCTCTCGCGCTCGTCGAGACCGGTTGAAAAACCGGCAAAAAGCGGTCGGTCGAGGCGAGTCCGACCAAACACCGACTGGAATAGCCGCGATTAGGGCGGAATCGAGTCGAACAAGCCACGTTGAAGCGCAAAGGGTTAAAGCAAACACGACGTCGGCGTCGGGAAGCGCGATCGGGATTCGATCTCTGAATCTACTTACTCTGGAGCAGGATTTCTCCAGCGTTGCGTTCCAAACCACGCCATCAGGCATCGACCGCCCCTGGCCTGAAACATGCGAAGTGCTCTATGAGTCTTGCTTGGATCTCTCCGGGCACGGAAGAAGGGCGGTGTGCGAACGTTTTCGCGCGAGATACGCGAACCGGCTATCTAAGAGCGACGCTAATCTATGCGCGACGATTAATCGATTAAGAGGACCACGGAAATTCTTCGCTTCGCCTTCGAGCGATTCAGTTTTCTCGCAGTTTCCGCCGAGCCTCGTCGGCCGTTCCGTCCGTTCAGGGATACGATTTAACCCTTTCGAAAAATGTCGAAAAGCGTCCTAGAAGAGGGTAGAGTTTCGTATCGATACAAGGATGAGTTTTTCCCCGGTAACTCAAAGACGAGGCAACGAATCGCGTGTCGACGAAGGAAAACGTTGCTCGAGGGCAAACTGGAAACGCGGCGACGTTCGATTCGCGTCGCTGTGAATTTAACGTCACGATACCTATGGGACACCCGTTGGAGGAGCACGCGAGCCCGACGGATCGCTGTGCTCGATTTTCCGGAAAACGAGGCGTCCGTCGGAAAAACGTCGCTGCTTCTTCTCGTCTTATTTTCGCGCGAAGAATCGCCGTCGTTCCGGCACGATCCTAGACACGCCCCGTATACAGCGAAGGCGCGAGACGATCGCGAATGTCCGCCGGATTCGATCTTCTTCCCGGTGTCATCCTCTCCCTCTCTGTCTCTCTCTTTCTCTCGAGACCGACGTTTACACTTATTATGTAAGCAGCGTTCTATAGTACCCGCTAACTTCGGCTAGATCGTGCATATTTCAGCAAAGTGCTGCCACTCGAGACTCACTCGCGTTTTTTCCCAGCAGAATCCCTTCAACTACGCTTACCCGATGCTCGAGAGGAACCCGACAGCTCCCTCATCCCCCGTTTCCCGCTACTTTCGCCTCTCTGCAGGGCGTTCAGCCTCTCTCTCTCTCTCTCTCTCTCTCTCTCTGTCTCTATTTCTCTCTGTCCCTGCGTCCCCTCGTCGTCATCGTGTCCCTGCATCCCTGTCCCTATCCTCGCGTCGACTTGCTCAGCAGAAAACCGTAGTCGCCATCTATGTACTTTTCATTTGTCGCCCGTGCGCGTCAAAGTTTTCCTCCGCGTTCCACGCCGGTCGAACAACCAGATCCTCGAGATATCTCGCAGCGACCCGGCCCCGAAAATCGCTGCGCGGATCGGTTATCGCGCGGACAGAACCACCGAAAAAACACGGAGCCAGCCAACGAGCAGAAACCGCGACCGTCCAGCATCCGATCGACCCGGCGACTCTTTCGGTCCTCTCGCGGCTCTATTCCCTCGTGCCCGATGTTTTCAAAGAGTTCTTCTCCTTTGAACACGGCGACGCGTCGATGTACGCGTAAAAAAGTAGCCACGATGTGCGTACGTAAACCGGCGACGGAAATTTTCTCGATCTTCGAGTAATCGGCGCATTGGCGACGCTTTTCCGGTTGAAACGAGCCCAAACACGCGAGGAGCATTCTGATAACGGAGGTTGTAGATAACGGAGGTGCCGTGTTCGATCTCATTTCGCTCGGAAAAAAGTTACAAATTCGCCAGCGAAAGTTTCAAAAAGAAACGAGCTCGACCGCGCCCGATACAAGTCGCGTTTCCGGTCCGATCGCAGACCGATCAAAATGAGAGACGAGACAGGCGGTTGCGAAGATTTTTCGCGAACGAGGCACGGGTTTCGCGGACGCTGCCGTTCGAAACGGCGCAAAGGGCACCGCTTTCTCCTTTTTCTTTTTGTACTTTCCGGAGGCCTCCTCCTCCCTCTTTCTCTTTTCAGTCGCGTTCTCCAACACCCCCGCTATCCGTCCGTGTTCGCGCTTCTGCTTCTGCTCGAAACGTCGCTCTATCATCCTTCGCTCGTCATTCTTTTCCAGCTCTCACCCCCTTTTCTCCGTCTCTTTCCCTTTTTTCCGTCTCTGCTCCAGCTATCTCCCTTTCCGTTTCCCCGACGCCAGAAACCCCACTCCCTCCTCTCTCTCTCTCTCTCGCTCCTTCTCCAACCTTGCATCCCCGTTTCTGACCTTTTCTATTCAAGGGACCGTGATTGCAGCCTGCATATTTCACGAGACCAACCTCGAACCACGCGCCCCTCCTCTCCTCGCTCTCTTTTTTCTCTCTATCCATCCATCCATCCGTCCATCCACGATAGATCCGTCTGTCCGTCGACGGCGCAACCTAACCTTGCACTTCTCGAACGTTCCGATCCGTTTTCAACGGTTTCTTCGATCCGAGCCGCTTAAAGAGATGCTCGAACCACTCGCCGCTTCGATCGTCGCTCCTTCCTCCGTCGCTGATCTGTTCCCGAGACCGTGAATAACGTTTGCGCGCCTCTCTATCGTTCGCTGTTCGCAGCCGCTGTTCAACAGCCGCGCCAAATCTTGTTGACGATTTATCAAATTTCCCTCTCGTCGCGCGCCGACTATTTTCGAGACGATCGAACGATACGGGAAATCGGCGTTCGATCAAACACGCGAGAAATCGACTTGCAACGCCTCCGCAAAAATCGACCGCATCTCTGGGCGAAATCGCGACGATTTTCCGATTCGAAAGAGTCCAAACTCGGCACAGAGCTGACCAAGTTTCTCTTTTTCAACACTTGGAACTCATATGGCTCCTTTGAGGCGACACAAAAGTTGACGTACTATTATGAATCCTTTGCACTCGAATGGCGCCTCTAAGGGACACTAAAATCTGCCATACTATTATTTAAACAACTCTTACATGGCTAAGTTTGCAGTTGAGAAAACGATAAAAATGTTAAAGTTCTAAGTACGAGTCATAGTAACTCATTTCGTATAAACAAAAAGAAATGAACTATCTACAGTGGAGCTATTACAGATAAAAATATTCTTTCGATTTTGGAGTAAAACTGCTTCGAGTGCAAAGGGTTAATATGTTCGTTGCACTAAATTTAGTTGAGATCTGAAGAATAGAAGAAGATTGAAGAATAACTTTGCGTCGCACGTGTTAAGTTTTCAGTAGTTGCTTCGATAAATATGTTACTTTGATTTAGTGGGATTTTTAAGGTTGTTAGAGTCGCAGTTAAAGCGTGAACCTCGTATGTACGAAAGTGGAAGGATGATTTCCGAATGGAACGTCGCTTCGAGTGCCGAAGCGTTAAAAGAGAAGCGGGTAAAGACCGACTTACGACGCTTCCGCGGAAACGTTTGCCAAACGCGTGGAGAGCGTCGATCGATCCGGAAACTCGGAAATTTCGCGATCGACGGTCGCGAAACGAACGGTGAAAGAGCCGGCGGGAGCAAAGAGAGCCACGAGTGGAGTAACCGGTGACCTTTGCGGACTGGTTCGAAACGGTCCGAGGAATTACATCGATCGGATAACAACGAAAGGGATGAATGGACGGATGGACGCGCGGCCGGAGGAAAAGGCTCGCGCGTCGAGCTCTCTCGGCCTCGATGCAGCGATGCAACGATGCAGCGACGCAGCGATGCGGCGATGCAACGGCTAACGACAGCCAACGGAGGCGTGCAAACGAATAAATTCCCTCATCGTCCTATATCCGGCCGCGAACCAGTCCGTCGTCTCGCGCGCAAAAACCGACGGACCGAATAACCCAGAAGACCCGCTTTCAAAATTCTTTTTTCCCCACCTCTTTGGGGTTTTTCTTTTTCTCCTCGAGTCCGCGAGCATCGCGCGGTTTTCTATTTGGTAAAATTTTCGTTGAATACCCGTCTCGCCGACGATTAAATTTCCCCCGTTTTACGGCAGATTAAATTCCGCGTTCGGCGAGCGACGACAGGCTCGCCCCTCGCGTTCGCCGCAGCTAGCGAAAATTAACGAACTTTTCGCTCGGCGCCTATCGGATCGTTACCGCGATAAGAACCGGATAATTTAATTGGATTATCGATATCGCGATGCGATCTCTCTGTTACGAGGAAAATTTCTCTATTAGACCGGCCATATCGCACCGGCGCGTGGCCGCTTCAGATTTCTCTTCTGGATTCGACGGACTTCCTCTCGAAAAGCGGGGAAAGACGAGCGCCGGCTGTTCGACCCGCTTGCATCGTAAGCTCGCGCGGATGCGCGCCGAACCGTCTCTACCTTTTTAAAATAAAAGAAATCTTCCGCTTCTCCGAACAACGCGAATTGGCGAACGCGCGATTCAGAGGCTGCGAAGTTTTACGCGTTTCCGACAGAAATCGGTGGGTGTGCTAGAAAAACGGCGTACACGTGTCAAACTTTTCAGAGAAGAAAGCGACCGTTCGTTTCGGTCCGCTTCGTTGGAAACGAGGCAGAAAATGTTTACTTTGTACCCGATCCTACAGATCTTTGCGCCAAAATAAAAATCGTACGCGTCGATCGAATCGGAATTAATTCCAGTGTATCGATTCTCCTAAACCCTTGCAATTTTACTTTTTACCCTTTCGAATTGGAGACCCGCTCGCTTCCCGTTTTCCATATTTCGCCTCGTTGATAATTTGCAAAAGGGAAAAACGCGAGCACCGAATCTATGCCAATGACGGTACAGAAAATGCGCTCCGGTGCAATTGCATCACCGCGTTCGAGCCTCGAACGCTCGTGGCAGCGCGAAACAGGGCTTCGCTAATGATCTCTCGAGAGCACCAATCTGCAGCGACAAAAGCCAGCAGACAGCATCGTTTGCTAAACAATCCTAGAAAGAGTCTGCGAGCATCCAACCCGACAATTCCATCCAAAATGTTCTACCAACGATCTCCGTCGCGATCCAGCGACCGTTTAGCGATCGTCCCCTTATCCAGAGAAGCGTGGCTTCGTCGGTTATCTCTCGAGAGCATCGGGCTATCTGCTCGTCGATCTGCCCGGCAAATAGTCGTTCGAACGACTATTGCAAAACCTCTTCGAGAATCCGAGCCGACGATCGCATCCAAAACGTTCTACCAACGTTCTACCAACGATCTCCGATGCGTGGCTTCCTCGACGATTTCTTAAGAGCATCGTACCCCCTTATGGTCGTCCGCAGTTCCCAGCAGGCAACGGTATGCACCGAACAATCTCAGAAAAAGTCTCTGAGAATCCAAGTCGATGATCGTATCGAAAATGTTCAAGGAACGATCTCCAATGCGTGGCTTACTCGACGATTTCTTAAGAGCATCGTACCCCCTTATGGTCGTCCACCGTTCCCAGCAGGCAACGGTATGCACCGAACAATCTCAGAAAAAGTCTTTAAGGATCGTAATTGTCGCAATCGTACAAAAATCATTCCCTCGCGGAGGGAAGCACGACTTCGTGGACGATCTCTGCGGAGCATCTTCTTCGCTTCGAAATAAGGGTTGCAACTTGGAACGATCTTTGTTGTAGTAACCGTTTAGCAATTATTCCACGATGCAGAGAAACATGGCTCGATGGACGAGCTCTCCGGAGCATGTATTCCCTTGTGGGCCAGCCCTAACGCTCTTTAGCAAACGAATTTAAAAAGAGTCTTCGGGCACCGAGCTAAGGGTTGCTCTGCTGCAATTATGCAACCGTTTAGCAATTATTCCGCGATGCAGGGAAACATGGCTCGATGGACCATCCCTCCGGAGCATGTACTCCCTTGTGGGCCAGCCCTAACGCTATTTACCAAACGAATTTAAAAAGAGTCTTCGAGCACCCAAACTAAAGGGTTGCACCAAAAATGGGAACAATCTCTACTGCAATTATGGAATCGTTTAGCAATTAATTAGCGATGCAGAAATACATGGCTCGATGGACGATCCCTCGGGAGCACATGCCCCCTTGTGGGCCAGCCCTAACGCTGATTGCCAAACGAATTTAAAAAGAGTCTTCGAGCACCCAAACTAAATGGTTGCACCAAAAAATGGGAACAAGCTCTGCTGCAATTATGCAACCGTTCGGAAATTAATTCGCGATGCAAAGAAATATGGTTCGATGGACGATCTCTCCGGAATACGCGCAATCTTCTGAACCACCCCTAATGCTATTTACCAAACGAATTTAAAAAGAGTCTTCGAGCACCCAAACTAAAGAGTTGCACCAAAAATGGGAATGATCTCTGCTGCAATTATGCAACCGTTTAGCAATTATTCCGCGATGCAGAGAAACATAATTCGATGGACGATCTCCACGAAGCACGTACCCCAATCTGAACCAGCCCTTACGCTATTTACCAAACGAATCCGAAAAGAGTCTTCTGCCGGCTACGAAATGTTCCAGCAACGATTTCGGTTGCAACGGTGCAACCGTTCGGCAATGATTCCCTTGTGCCAGGAAACAGGACGCGAATACGTGTTCTACGAGAATCGGGTGTTCGCTAATGATTTCCCAAGAGGCGAACGGTCCCGTTCTCCGATTAGCAGCGTCGGTCGGCCGGCCTTTGAATTTTCACGATTCCGTTTGGGTTAATCGAACTCGGCGCGAAGAACGAAAACCAGAGCGTGTTTCGAGGCGAATCGACGTCGGTTTCTTCTTGAACCGTCGACGAATTTCCGCCCTAGATACCCGCGGATCCGAGATACGCCAGGGATACGTGCACACGCTAGCATGCCCGACTCTCTCACCGACGAAACCGTCGTGCCGTGACGTTACGTAAGAACAGAACCAAGCCGGAGAAAGTACGAGCAACGAAAACGAAGCTGCTCGATACCGACGCGACCGTGGAAATCGGGATGAATCTCTGTCCGAGGAATCTAATCGCCGGCAAAAGCGCATCCCGTGACGCACGATGCAAGCCGCACGCCTACGCAGGTCGTTGCACATTGATAACGCGACGAAACGAACGGCTACGAAATTGGACGTTTCTAATAAATCGTCTCGTCGTTGCAGGACGATTCGTTGCAAAGTTTCGAGGCTCCTTGCTTCGCGAAGAAAAAACTCTGATCGTTTTCTTCGATGAAAACGTTCTCGATGGCGAACACCTTTTTATTATGGATTCTTTATTTTGTGATTGTTGAAATTATAATTTGCTTGTCACCACCAGTTCCCAACAGGCCACGCTATTTGCCAAACTATCTTAGAAAGAGTCTCCAAGCATCCAAGCTAAGAATTGCACCGAAAATATTCAAAAATTTATCTCTGTTGCAATCGTGCGACCGTTCGACGATCGTTCCCTTATCCAGGGAAACCAGGCTTCGCGGATGATCCCCTAATCCCTAACTATCACGGTGGGTCAGATCAACCCACCCACGATCCTTTTTGGACTTTTTATTCTATAATTATCACAGTTATAAAATTGCCTTCATAGGAATCTGAACGCGATGTTTCGCGCGATTGTACTTTGTACTGAAAATCCTGGATTTCTGCAAGGAGGGGTTGAAATCTTTCAGGAAAGATGGCGAAACTATCCTCGATAATAACTAACCTAATAAAAATAACAAGATATACTTATTTAAAATTCCTGCGACTTTCGAATCTGCTGCGAATCGATTCTTGCGAAGACAATTCTATAACTTCGACAATGGCAGAACAGAGAATCTAAAAAGCGTCGTTTGATCCACCGCGGTAGATCGACTTACTGTTACTTTCGACGATATTTTCGGCGCAGTCGATGCTCGAATAAAGCAATTCATCGAATCGATTTCTGCGAAGACGACGTTATAACTTCGACAATGGCAGAACAGCGAATCTAAAAAGTGTCGTTTGATCCACCGCGGTAGATCGAATTGCTATTATTTTCGAGGATATTTTCGGTGCAGTCGGTCGGCGTTCCCGGTCGACGTTCCAGCATGGAACTTATTTTGTTAGGAAACGAACGGCGCGAAGGCTCGCGGAAGTTTCCCTGGGTTCTGCATAAATATGGCGTAACAGCTCGTTACGAGAATCCAATGAATCGTCGACACGTTCCAGCGGTTCTTTCACAAATTAGGAAGCGTTACGTCGACGCGTTACAGGCGCGAATTCCATCCCGACACGCGCGTTCCCCTCGTAAACAAACCACGTACTTTTCC
Source organism: Agapostemon virescens (assembly GCA_028453745.1). Classification (NCBI taxonomy): domain Eukaryota; kingdom Metazoa; phylum Arthropoda; class Insecta; order Hymenoptera; family Halictidae; genus Agapostemon; species Agapostemon virescens. The sequence goes on from CM052084.1 coordinate 12,050,646, forward strand.
ACTTTTCCCTCGGAGTTTCCGGATCGGAAAACCGAAACGGCGTTCACGCTCCGCTCCGAGGAAAACGCAGGGAAAAGCGACGGCCGGCTATGTTTCCGCGCGAAATCGTTCCGGTCGTTCCGATCGAAACAGATCGAAACGGATCGACGGGAAGACGAACTATATCGGAAAGACCACCGGTATAATAATCTGCGAGAATACGGGGCACGGCGTTCCCACAACGTTCGTTCCAGCGAACGAACAAGAGCGAGATCGAACGCGAGAGCGAGAGCAAGAGCAAGACCGCGCAACATCCGTGTTTCGCAATCCCGTTTCGCCTCCTCTTTGCTCTCCGGGCATCGGCGATTCCTCGCGAATTCGCCGGGACGGTTCGCGGGAAAATTCGGTCCATGCAATATCTCCGAATTTGTCTGAATCGAACGCCGTTGCGTCGCGCCTGGTGTCCCCAAGATACGGAAAAACGATTCAAGCGAGACGATTCCCGCTTTTCCCTTCGCGGAAATCATCGATTCGATCTCGTTCTCGAGTTATCAACGAAAAACGCGACCGATTGGTTCGCGCTTCTCCTTTGTAACTCGAGAACAGAACAACCGATCGCAAATCGGCAAAGTTCGATGTTCCTCGGGATGACCTGGGGATGATTCGCCTCTCTCGAGGAACTCGGACATTTCTCGGACACCTTGCACCGTTTCTCGGACACGAGTAAATCTCGGTCCACGCGCGATTGGTCGATCAGTCGTTAAGAAATATTTCCTCGGCGCGAGCAAAGCCGACGGATTTCTCGACGGTAAGAGCAACGACCATGGCACGGCTCGAATCGATATCTCGCGCACGATAGCGAGGGGTTAACGATTCTTAAACCGAGGAGGAATCGGAGAAGCTCGCGGACAACGGGAAGAGAAGCGATAAGAGGAGAGCCGGAGAGACGGAGACCGACAAAAGGTGGATTCTTTCTAAAATTAACCGACGCCGCTAGCCTAAATCGTTTCCCGTCCTCTCCGAGGAGACGGAGCCTCCTCGAGCCGACCCGGTGACCTAATCGCTTTGAACGCGATTCGCTCGGGTTCGCGTCCGTGGCTGTTATCCGTGCGCGGTTCTAGCGAGTTGTAGCGCGTGTGCGCCCACGCGCGATATCGTTCCTTACCTTAACTGATCCACAAGGCTCTGCTCGTAGGATCCATCGCGGCCTCGAAAGCTTTTCCTCTGGAATCAAACGAAATCCCACGGATTAACCCTCGAGGATCGCCCAATCGTTCCACCGTCGTTCTACCGTCGTTTCGCGATCGCTCTGCCGTCGATCGGACGCGATTACGCGAGCGAATCGCGCGCTGCGGGCAAATTTCGCGGATCCGCGAGTTCCAAAGGTTACGCTTCTCGGCGCCGAAGGGGTTCGATCGACCCTTAAAAATTTTCAATACCTTCTCCGTGGAACATCTTGAGAGCAAACGATACCGCACGGAGAAGCAGTTGAAACGACAGTAGCACGGCGACGTCGCGTCTTCGAAACCGTGTCGAGAAGCTTTACCGAAGATCCATCTTCGGGAAAACGGATTTTCCGTTCAACGCGAGCGTTCAAACTCGCTGGTACGTATACTCTTGTAAAAATGACAAATTTGACGTCGCCTGAGAAGGCGAGGTGGAAAAGAAGAAAGAGGAAAGGGATCGTTTCGTCCTGGGCCTGCTGGAGGAGGAGAGGAACGCTAATGACGGTGTATACATCTATATACAAATGATCAGAGTATACGAAAACGCGTAAACTCGCGTGCGCTTGGTAGCGACGAGCGATAATGATTTTTGGTGGCGACCGAGTCGTCGCCGATTGGTCGACTGTGCGTAACAGCTGTTAGCGCGATCGCTGCCATTTGCCTCGCTGTCTATCTTCATCGTCGAGCCCTTGCATCGTGATTCGCGTTCACGGTTACAGCGACGATAACGCGTAGCTTCGTCGGCCGACGCCGTTTCAACGAGATCTAATTTTCCATAGGAACGAAAACGATTTTACAGAAACCCGTGAATTCGTCGCGGGGTCGCTGCATTCTTTGCCAGCGAAAATCGCAGACGATTTCTATTGGATATTTTGTACGCTTCCTGCTTGCAGGATCGAGCCACTGGCTCCTGGCATCGTCCGTTCGCCTCTCGAGTCGAGAAACTATGGATTCGTAGGGTCTCCGACTCGGGGGTGCCGAAAAATGGACGATTAGCCAGGGCGAGGGGCGAAATCTGTACCGCGAGGTCATCCGCGCCCCGAATCGGAGCGGAGGGTCACCCTCGCCCTTTTATCCTAGATTCGAGTTGGCCTACAAGAAAAGCGAAACGCCGAAGGGCGTTCATTCGCGAAAAGCGACGCTTTTGTAATACGATTTGTAATACTTTGTTGTAATACGAAAGTACGAACAATTGCGTTGAAACGGTTTATCGTTACAAAAGCGAACAATGAACATTGAAGTTCGAAGGGAGGCCCGGTTGCTTCGTCGCAGCGATTGAAGGCTTAAAACGAAGCAAAGATTAAGTTAAGGGCGCCCCACAGCCGTTTTGCATTCGGAATCCACGATCCCGATAATTTTTACTACAAATTTCCAAGTCGTGCGATCGAATTTCGCGTCGGTCTACGAGAAATCGGCGGCACGCGTGTCCGGCAATACCAGCGTTTACGCTGCCGGGCAAATGTTGGGATAAAACGGTCCACAAAACTGGCAAACAACGTCTTGACGTTTGCCAAACTTGTTTGATGTCCGCAAACACGCCGCAACGTTCCCCGCGAGATAACGGCTCAAACGGCGCGAGTTCTTCGGAAGCAGCGCGACGCTGTCCCGAATCAGCTTCAACGTACGTCACCGACGATTACGACAGCTCCAATCGGTAGTCTACGTCGCTACGCAACTTCGCATTGTAGCAATCAGTTTCCTCTCTATCCCCCTATCTCTCTCTCTCTCTCTCTCTCTCGCATGCGAGTTCAAAGTTTCGAAATTAACCCTTTGCACGCGAACGGGAACTCCGAGACGCCGGTCAAAGCTGCAGTACCATTTTTCAAAACGGTCCGCGTTCGATGAATGCTCAAAAATTTATTCGTTAAGTTAGGGAACGGGTTCGACGGACAATGCAAATTGTTAAAAAGATTCTACAGAATGAAATTACTTCGAGTCAAGGGTTAACTCACTGCTGGCCATTTTATTTCCAAGATAGAGGCGTTCGTTTTAGAAGATTTTGATCCGATGTAGTCTGTTTTAAATCGTCCATGCGACCGAGTTTCCTCGTACGTGGATCGAGGATCCTCGTTCAACGATTCACAGAGTGCAGAGGAGTTTGACAGAGGTAGAACCGTTTTGGAGAATGGCATTGCAATTTACCGTGTACCGTTGCCTTGAATCCGAGAACGTAACAGGTAGCGCTCGAAGATCGACGTTCTTTTCGAAGAAAAAGGGTTGGAAAATATCTACAAAGATAGCTCTGCGTCTCTCTGTCTCTCGGGAGAGAACCGAAAGTGTAAAACTAAAATTGAAGCTGCGATTCGAGATCGGCATCGTTCTCGAAAAGGAGGGTTTGGTGAATATTAAAAAAAAAGTAGCTCAACGCTTTGGAAATCAATGTGCTTTTTCTCCGCGTGTTTCGGCGGACATTCGAAAGTTTAAAAATAAAGTCGAAGCTATTTCGAGGGCAACGATTCGAGATCGGCGTCGCTCCCGAAGAGAAGGGGTTGAGAAACATCTGAAACGAGGACGAACAAAATGTTCGCAAAAAGCGTCCGTTTCGCGAGGGTCGGCCGATCGAGGATCGAAAGGAGTTCGACCGAAAGACAGCGGCGAGAGAAAGTCTCTTTGCTCGGACAAAAGAGAGAATTCGTTCGGAGCGAGGAGAATCCATGAAAACGAAGCTCCGAGTCGACTCGGACTCCCTTCGACGGAGAATCGACTCGATTCGAGGCTCCGTAAAGGGCCAGTTGCGAAACATCGTGGCGAACGGTCGTGATACAAGAGAGAAGATAAAAAGAAAAAAGAAGGAAGAAAGAACGGGCGACTGCACCCGATACACCCGAGAATAGCTCTCGCCAGAGAGCGAAACGGGTCACGTTCAATGCCGACGTGATATTTTTCACCCGGACTTTGGTTTTCTTCGAGAACGCAGCCGCGGCATCTGCCTGCTTCTGCTTTTGCTGCTTCGCCAACGCTTAGCGCGAGTACTAGACAACGCGAGTAGTCGAGCCCTCGTTTTGGCTCCGAGAGCTTTCAACGAATCCGCACGCTCTTCGAGAACGCGCGGAACACCGTCGCGAGGACGCTCCAGCAGGATCCAGCAGAGTTCAAACGCGACATAATAACTTTGAATGCAATCTACTACCTTCTAAAACAATCTACTACCTTCTAATCCAATCTACTAGCTTCGAATGCAATCTACTAGCTTCGAATGCGAGCAGACCGCTTCGAATAGAATTCACCCCCTTCAAATGCGAGCAGACCGCTCCAAATAGGATATACTACCTTCAAATACGAGCTACTCGCTTTAAATACAAGCTACTTGCTTTAAATACATGCTTACTCGCTTTAAATGCATGCTACTCGCTTTTAAATCTCGCTGTAGCTAGTAGCTTCAACTGCGAGGCTCTGGCTGCAACTGCGAGGTCCTGACTCCAACTGCGAGGCCCAGACTCCAACTGCATGGTCCTGACTCCAACTGCGAGGTACTGGCTTCAAATGCAAGCTACTAGCTTTAAATGCGAGCAGCGTGCTTCAAATGCGAGCAGCGTGCTTCAAATGCGAGCAGCGTGCTGTAAATGCGAGCTACTCGCTTCAAATAAGATTTAATGGTTTCGCATACGAACTACTCGCTTCAAATAAAATCTAATGGCTACGAATGAGAACTACTCGCTTCAAACAAGATCTAATGGCTTCGAATAAGAACTACTCGCTTAAAATAAAATCTAATAGCTTCGAATGAGAACTACTCGCTTCAAATAAAATCTAATGGCTTCGAATACGAGCTACTCGCTTTAAATACAAGCTACTCGCTTTAAATATAAGCTATTCGCTTTAAATATAAGTTACTCGCTTTAAATACAGGCTACTCGCTTTAGCTACTAGCTTCAACTGCAAGACTCTGGCTCCAACTGCATGGTCCTGACTCCAACTGCATGGTCCTGACTGCAACTGCATGGTCCTGACTCCAACTGCGAGGTGCTGACTCCAACTGCGAAGTGCTGGCTCCAAATGCAAGCTAGTAGCTTTAAATGCGAGCAGCGTGCTTTAAATGCGAGCAACTTACTGTAAATGCGAGCAGCGTGCTGTAAATGCGAGTTACTCGCTTCAAATAAGATCTAATGGCTTCGAATGAGAACTACTCGCTTCAAATAAAATCTAATGCGTGTCATCGGACACGCTCCGGTTCCCGGTGGCGGGAAAACCGAATTCGGAAAACGAGGACATCCTCCGACAGAAATAACGCGATATTTTTTCTTCGTAGCCGGTTCTTTTAATACGCGACCGAATTTCTAAAAATTGCAGTTGCAATACGCGACCGAATTTGTCCGATCCGGACGTCGACCGCGTCTCGTTCGAGAGGTCGGAGCAATCGCTCGAGTATCCGAAATCGAATCGGAGGATGCGTTCGAGTGGCCGGAATGAAATTTGCACGCGGCCGGTTCGAGCGTGCTCGAAACAGCGAGAGCGTACTCGCCGCGAAGCGTCGTTTAACGAAAATTTCACGCCGATTTCACGGAGTTTCAACGATTTCACGCCGATTTTCTGGAGTTTCAACAATTCCACGCTCTCCGCCTTTGTCGATTCGATGGCGAACGTCGCCGAGATCGCCGAGCGATCGCGACGCGAATCAAAAATTAAGAGAAACTTTCGCCGAGAGCAAACTCGAGGCTCGCTTCGGTCGAGCGTTGTTCGCGCGGTTTCTCGTTATTTCGGTCGAGTCGGCGTTCTTTCGAGACCGGCCCGGTATCGTAATTGCATAATACGATTAAACACGCTTCGGCTACCGGAAGCCTTTCAGCGGCTCCGCGCTGGATCGCAAAGAAGCTCGATGATCGCCTCCTTTTCGACCATAATCTCGAAAGGGATTACCGGATTACACGAACTCGAGATAGCTTACACCGGTGTACCGAAAATTCCTGCGGCCGTTCCCGCTTCGATTTATATCGAACACCGGTGCTCGTCCGACGTTCTTCCTTCCGTCGCGTCGACTGACCCTGTAAGTCACCCCGCCGTCACCCTGTACGCGAGTACGCGCAAATATTTGTCTTCGCGACGTTGCATCGCAGATAAAAACAGAGCCATAGTTCGGCTGCCCTTACGTCGTACCGTAACACGGTTCCTACGATTTTTCCCGAACCCCTCGATCATAACTTCGATCCTTCCGCGAACCGATTAGGGTTCGTCCTGACCCTTCGGAGAAATGTTTGCGTCGCGCGGTTCCCGATGTGCTCGGGCAATAAATAAAAACTATATTGCCGTGCATTGTACGCTCTCGCTTATTTAACCGCAAGATATTGATCTCGCTCGGTGAAATTCTAAGACAGACTCTATTGGGTTCTCCGAAAAGTCCTTGCCGATTTACACATTCGGAGATTCACTATTTATCTATTCTTTTCGGTACGTGTTTATTAACCCTTAGCGTTTCAATGGCTCCTCGAACGCGACACTAAAAATTGTCAGACTGTTCTTCAAAGCAATCTTTACATTAGAATATTTGTATATAATATTTTAGGAAAAATTGACGTGTTGCAGGTACGATTAATAGTAACAAATTTGATATGCACGAAATAAAATGCACCATTTACAATGGAATTGTTCTAGGACAAAAAATGATAACGATTTTGAAACTGAAATTACTTAGAATGCAAAGGGTTAACCCTTGGCGCTCCAATGGCTCCTCTAAGGCGACTCTAAAAATTGTCAAACTGTTCTTTAAAGCAACTGTAACATTACAATGTTTGTATATAATATTTGAGGAAATTTGAAGCGTTGCACGTACGATTAATAGTAACAAATTTCATATGCACCGAAGAAAATGAACCATTTACAATGGAATTATTCTAGGACAAAAAATGGTAACGATTTTGAAACAGAAATTACTTGGAATGCAAAGGGTTAACCCTTGGCGTTCCAACGGCGCCTCTGGGACGACGCTAAAAATTCCTCTACATTATTTAAGGCAACTGTTAGATTGCTATGTTTGTATAATGTTAAAGTACAAGTAATGGTAATAACTTTATATTCTATAGGAAATGAACCATGTACAGTGGAACTATTTTAGGTCAAAGAAATCTTTCGCTTTTCGAGTTAAAATTGCTTGGAGTGCTAAGGGTTAAAAATACAAATTAATCGGCACGAAATTTCAGGACAACCCTATGCGACTTTTTACCGCCGAAGAGTACGAGGGACCGAACGGAACTTCCGCGTCCATACGGCGAGATCCGTTCTACCGGTTTAGGTTTGCGTTTTCAATGAATCTGTTCGATCGAAGTTACGAAGGAGAGCGAAGCAAGAACGCTTTCGATGTTTTCGCCGTTCCGAGTCAGCCGATTATTAGGGAAATTTATCGCGAAGGGAGAAAGTCGAGCACCGCCGAACGACCATCGATTTAGCCGGACACGAAGGCTCGGACACGCTTTTGAGGTTCCACGCGAGAAAACGAAAACGTTGCGCGTTACGTTTATCGCGTTCGATCGGAACGATCGCGGAGAGACGGACGTCTCTCGGCGTTCCCGAGAGGCCGAGTAAACAAGGCCTCGTCGTTTTCGGAAGACAATAAGAACCAGCCACTCGCGGCGCTCGGCAGTTGCAGCACGAATGCAATATGCAAGCGGTTGCAACGCCGACGCTCGCTCGGCGAGCCCACTCGACGATTAAAATTTGATGACATTCGTCCGAGTAGTTTCGCTGTCGCGAGCCTCTCCAGGCGTTTCAATTTATAAATACGCTTTCGAGCTGGTTTTCCGTAAAAATCCTTCGCCCCCGCCCGCGACCCTCGTAATTTCGAAAAGTCGACGGAACCGTGCAAGAGAACGGAGCCACTCTAACGGTGTATGTTGTTCGAGTCCGTCGTTTGGACGGGCCCGCGCTGAAAGCCCACTTAAGGATTAAAATTTGATGATATTCGGCCGAGTAATTCCGCCGTCGCTGTCGGTGCGCTCTTTCCGCTTTCAAAGCAAAATGCACCGCTGCGAGGCGCGAGCCAGCCGCGTGCGTTCCTCCTTTTCCCTCCGCTTCCCTCCGCTTGGCCGTCTCTCTCGCGTCCGCTGGCACCGCGCGACCGCTCGTAAAAACGGTCGACTTTGCGAGAGGTTCGTTGGCGTCGCCCAGCCGAGACTTTGCGGCCCGCGATCGATCGGGAATAACACGGAAACCGGAAGCGAACTCGTCGCCGGGAACCGCGATCGAACCGACCAGAAAATTCCAAGCGAAACATGTCGGCCGCCGCGTACGCCGATCGACAAGACAAGACGTTTGCGAATCGTCGCAATACGACACGGTTGTATGTATCGTGGCCTCGGTCGTTCGCGAGTCGCGGCGCGACGCGATCGGACGCGACGCGACAAGAGTTTCGCAGATCGCGACCCGACGCGACGAAATACGACGCGGACGCGGCACGATGCAACGGTAGCTTCGATCGCTTGTGCGTCGCGACACTGTGCGATAAGATGGGACGCGTCGCGACGCGCTACGACGGTTTGTTCGCTCGTCCGTTGGCGAGTCGCAACGCGACCCGACGCCGAGCAACGCTGCCGCGCGCCGCAACGATCCGTCCAGAGATCACGCACGCTTGTTCCGCCGTTTGCCCGCGACAGCCATTTCGCGACGCGGAATCCGCCTCGGAACGGTCCCGCGGACCCTCTGCTCTTCTCGTGCCTTTGAATCCGGTATCGAATCGAATCGAACGCGAGGCCGAATCGCGGCGACGCGTTCCCCGCATCGATCGGCCCGAACGAACTCGGATTTCCGTACGAGTTTTCACGATCGTAAACGCGACAGCACGAAACCAAGCGAAAGAGGGAGAGAACGGGGAGACGGAGAAAGAGAGAGAGAGAAAGAGAGACGCTAGATGTTATGCGACACGTACCTTTTCAATGCGAAACTCGCGCTCCCGTAGCCCTCGAGGCACGATGAGATAATCCAATATGGCAGAACACACACATGTCAAAACAAATCACTGAACCGACGCGACGCCACCACCGCGTAACCTCGCACTGACACGCGTCCTCGTCGAGTCTCGCGAGTCGCGGTGAATACGAGGGTCGACGAATCGCGCGTATCCGTTCCAAGGATTCGCGTGTTCGCCCGATGTTCGTCGGCGATCGTGGCGTTGTTCGCGAATGCCCCCAAGGTCGCGCAACGAATCGACTCCCTCTTAAACGATGTTCGCGCGACGATACCTCGTCGGTAACTGACGCGAGAGCGCGTCGCGCGCCACTCTTCCTACTTGCCAGTCGCCGGGGACGGCCGAACGCGACCGAGAATTCACGAACGCGGCGCTGCGTCCGAAGCGCCTGGCGAACGCAACCCGCTCGACGGTCTGTCGTGCCGGCTGCCGTTCGACAGGCGATGCGAATACCATCTGGAGCCGAAAAACGGTCCAAAAAGAACGGGCAACCGTGCGCTTTTAACCGCGCGAAAGGTCCTTGGAGGGTCAACGAACTCTAGGCTCGCGGTTTCATCGTTTTCCGACCATTTCCATTTCCTCGATCGACGCTGGATCGAGTTTGCTTAGAATATTCCAACGAACGAACACGCTCCGGAGAAACGCGGTACGATCGACGCGATGTCTGGAAGAAGAAATACGATTTCGACGACTTCCGGAGCTTGCCGCGTACGATGAGATAAAATAGCGGGGACGAGCGAAAATTTGGGAGACGACGCAGGATATTTGGCTCGAGTTCCGGGTGTACGAGACCGTCTGGGAGCGCGTTCGACCGTCTGCGACCCTTGTCTATCCTCCGTCCTCGACTCCTTTCTCCTCTCGAGAAGCGCTCGCGTGTCCTCGAGGACTCGTACGTGACTCTAATTACGATGCGTCGACAGAATTTACCCTGCCCGAATCTCTGCGATTCCGGGAGCGAACGAGCGTCTCCGTCGCGACGCCCGATTCCGCAAATCGATGTCGCACGTTCCACGATCGTCCACCGATTTAAAACACCACGGGGGACAGGTTCGACGGCTCCGAGGGTCCGCCGTGGCTCGACTCGCGAGCAGAGAGCACCGAATGAAAACTTTAGGAACCGGACGTGGATCGATACCGGCGCTTCTTTTTCGCTAGCCGAGACTTTGATTCCACCGATGACGGGCGAGCACGCGGTGCCGAAAATACGAGACCGTCTTTTTCCTTTCCGACGTCCATCGGTTTTTCTCAGGGACGCGTCCGTCGAGTTTACCGGGGACCTTCTTTCGCCTTCCCCTTTCCCCTTGGAAAGTGTGAAAACGCAGTTTCTAAAAGGCGAACAGCAGGAGGCGGGAACAATCGCGAAACAATGTCGCGTCCTGGCGGACTTCCTTATCCGACGATCTTTGCGTTTATGCAGGCGGCCTTGCAATATTCCTACGGCACGCGACTTTGGTTACACACAAAAGAGTATTGTCTACCGTTTCGACTTTATATACTCGACTCGTCGTTGCATGGTTTAGCTCGGGAAGAGAAAGAGGGAATACACCAGTCAGCCAGTCAGCCAGCCAGGCCAGCCAGCCAGCCTGCCAGCCTGCCAGGCAGCCAGCAAACCAGACAGCCAACCAGCCGTTCGTTATCGAGTGTTTGCACGTATTTACCAGGGAAAAAAAGGATACAAAAGGCACAGAGAGACGAGAGAACCGACGAACGCGTTGCCGGGAAGAGAAGCACGAGAGAGCGTCGATCGAGTTTCGAACAACTGCGTTCGCTCTCTCTCTCTCTTTCTCTCTCTATTTTACTCTTTTTCCTGTCCTTCCCCCTCTCTCTCTCGGTCTCTCCGTTTCTCTTTCGCAGAGATTCGAGAATCAACGGGCATCGTAATATCTTTTCATTGGATAATACGCCGACGAGGGAGAAAGCAGCGGGGAAGAAAAGACCAAGGAAACGAGGAAAAAAGCAGAGCGACGGTAACCAGAGACAAACGAACCTCTGCGAATCGATGGAAGCGCAAGCGCGAGCGCCCGCGCACATAATGCCAAACGGTCGAATAGAAGCCGGAGATACATATTTCGAAGGCTATATAGCCGGCGAGTTGACACGCGCATTCGCTCCGAACCAGCTCCGCTACCAAATAAAACAACATGCTGTTTGTAAACATGCTTATTCCGCGGCAAAGCTACCCGGAATAATTTACTTCCGGACAATTATGAATCGGTTTGTGCGCGTGGAGCGCCGAGATATTTAATTTCAAGTACACCGGAGCACGGTACTTTCAAAGAGGAACAATCCGCACGGCGGATAGTTTATTTCGGCTAGATCCTCGAGAAGCGAAGACGAGCGACAAAGCCGCCAGCTTCGCGGACCGTCGTGAAACAGCTATAAAACCATCTACACGGTTCGAAATTTAGATTTTTAATTTTTCGGCGGTTTCAAAAGCACGGACTGTACGAAACTACGTTCTTCTAGGGAATTATGAATCTGTTGATGAATGAACGCCACGATATTTAATTCGAGAGCCTGTAGCGAAGTACTTTGAGCTCGTAAATGTTTGGGGAAAATTGTGGATTTTCGGCAGATCCTGTGCGAACGGAGAGAGCGTCACGAAACTGAGTCTGAAGTCAGGCAATCGATTGTCGGCGCGTATCTCCTCGCAAGTTTCTCCGGTTCCCGCTCCGAGTTGGAAGAATAGTTTTATTCAGCGAGGACGAAGAAAACTCTGTCGGTTCTTTCTCGCCTCTCCCCCTCTTCCCTCTGGTTCTCTTTCTCGCTTTTTCCCGTTGGTTCGTCTCTCTTTCTTCGGGGTGACAATACACGGCAACGTCACACCCTACTCGCGGACTCGTCGCTCATGCTTCCACCCTTCATGGTTTCGCGACTCTTCAGCCCCTTTTGCACGACCTCTTGTTACACGGTTACCCTGCCCCCTTCTTCTCTGTTTAAGGCTTCGTTTAGGATGGGGTTACCGGTCGTTACGGCTAGTTTCGAGGGTACTTTTTTCTCCGCGCGCGTCACACGACGCCGGAACAGAGACCCGACCCGGCACGCAAAGTAGACGCATCAAAAGAAGAAACCCTCTCGCGACCGTTCGTTCCGAAAGACTCGTTTCGCTCGTCTCGAGCCCGAGCCTCGAGCCTTTGGGAACGCGAGCGGCGATCGTTACGGAAATCCCGAGGGAACCGATCCTTTCTATCGCGAATCGACTACAACCAAATTCCGATATCTGTGATTTACAATTAATATGGTTTCTTAAAAATCTGGAGCAGCGAGAATATCGTTTCGAACGCGAAAAGCTCGATTAAACGATTATTCGTTCGCGAAACTTTTATCGCGGAGCATTCCCGACATTTCTCCGATGAAAACGGTCAGGTCGCCGGCGATCCGTGCGCGAAGCGATTCGATGCGCGAATCGATGAGGATTCAATGGATTTCCCGGATCCCACCGATGGAAAGAGAGTTTCAACTTGGACTGTCGTCCTTTGAACGTCCGCGCGGCATCCTCCTGCAGAAGTTAACTTTGCGCGTAGACGCCTCGACTCTGTCGTTCGATTAATAAAAGGAGGAAGACCGATAAGCAAGTTCGATCCGTAAACGCGGACAGTTTCGTTGAATCGCCCGCAGCAACGACGACGACGACGACTGGAGGAACTTTCGGTGCGTCGCGGTTTCGATTTCGTCTGGAGTCGATCGCCGCTGACGCACTGCGACAATTCGAACGATGCTGCGTCGGACGCGTGTTTAACCTTGGTTAGCCTTGTCCCCGTTAATATTTCAGGGACTTTACACACGTCCGCGCACCGTACACGCTGCGAACCGATCCTCCAAAATCGATTACGCAAGAGGTCTCGTCGAACGTGCGGCTGCTGGCCGCTTTCTACCTTTCGAACGTAGCCGCGAGGAACGTCGAAGAGTTCGTCGACGGGTCGGGCCAATTCGACGACGCGAAAAAGGAATCCGAGGATCTTCCCTAGAGGCTAGCGAAGACGTTCCTGGCGCCGATCCTTAAAAATCTATCGCGCAAAGTCCCGTAGAGAACGATTGCTCGTTTTCCGCGATTCGAGCGACGTTGCAAGGAATACGAATCTCGTAGCGTACATCGGCGGCAGGGAAGAACCCAAGGATCATCCGTGGAGGGTTTTAACGATTATCGAAGACTTTACGCTGCGACACGGTGCATTAATCTTGTTCCCGGGGCGTTCGGCCGGTCTTCTCGGACCGGGGACGTGTCCGGAACGTGTCCAGGGCCATGTTCCACATTGTTCCCGGCTTAATTACCAACGGAGACACGGTCGAGCCGCGGAACCCGCGAGGAAAGTCGACCCTCTCTCTCTCGCTCTCTCTCTCTCGCTCTCTCGCTCTCTCTGCGATCGCGCGCGGGTCTTTGACCCGAAACGCGCGCGGCTTTGCGCCCGAGCACTTAAATCACCGGTATTGGATTTGTGTCTGGCTGGGAAAATAGCACTCTTGGAAAATGAATATCTATTTTGGTTGTTGGAACGACGCAGTCGCTCGTGCCGATGCGATGGGCAGAGTCGGACGTCAAGTGGATTTCAGGTTATTGAACCTGCTCATTGATCCTTTTCCTCGTATGGTTGCACACCTAGCTTCGCGGTGTTCGCGCGACCGGCACCTCCTCTTTCTACCCTGTGCCATGGTTGCTGCCCGTCGATCACCAACACCTTCTCAACCCCTTTTTCGCCGTCCGTCCTGCATGCCCATATACCCTACCCTCTGTCTTGTCGGGGTAGATGTCCGCTTGTCGGTCCTGCCAATTCTGACGCGACCAGACGAAACGAATCGCGACGCTCCTGTTGCGAAACGAACCGCGATCGCCCCGAGCCAGGGATGTCGCCAACTTCGACGCGTACTTCCTCCGAATCCGACGCGATTTCCATCAACCGGATTCAAATTCAAATCTCTATTTCCGCAGACTCGGATTTCCAGGAGACTCTGATTTAGACTCTAGAACACAGACATTCCATTCGTGGCTGTTTCCAATAGAATTTTGGGAGATTCAAATTTACATTTCAACTCTGTAAAATTCAAATACAAATTCTGGCAGGTTCAGAGTTTAGGGGATTCAACTTATTGGAAATTCTAATTCAAATTCTGCAAGATTCAAATTCAAATTTAAATTTAAATTCAAATTCTGGGAGATGTAAATTAAAATTCTTACCGGATTGAGAAAAGTTTCGAATCTACTCGGAGAGTTCGAGGCGCCTCGAAACTCCCGTTTTCCTAGTTCGAATTACCGATGCGGCATTCGAAAGCATCCGGCTGGATTCGCTCCTATTTGCAATATACTCGATCCCGTTTGCATGCGAGGGAAATGTTTTCGTGCCAAGGAATACTTTGAATTTGGAAGCTCCTGAAGCTCGCGAACGTTAGCTCCTCGACGATGCGACATAGACGCGACTCTAATCAACGAGAACTTCAGCGTGCGACATATTCCGAGCAACGATACGATCGAACGGCAGGAGGATAACCTAGAGAACAGAGAAATAAGAACGGAAACCATGAATTGCCGTAGACGAAGCCCCGGCTGATCCTCCGGCCTAGGAAAGATTACGTTGTTGCTCGAGATGAACCCGCCGAAACAGGAAACGCAGCAGACGGTGCAGCCGGAGGCGCCGGAGCTCGAAGATACGACGTGTTGTCATCGAATCACGTTTTTCAGCCCCCGGATTCGAAATATCCAAGTAACGGAGCCCGTGTCGTCGTACCTGTGCCAGGGTTTCACGTGGTCCACCTTGTTCTGGTTGGCTACCGTTGCGACGATCCTCGCAATCGGCTGGGCCACCCTCTACTTCCTGATCGGCGACACCATGCTACCCTGGAACCTCGGCTTCGGTCTCTATTCGATAACCATAGTCTCCTACACCCTGGGATGGAGTCTGTCCCTCCTGCCGTATCTTCACCTGCCACCTGTCTTCGGGATGCTGCTCGGTGGCCTGCTCATCCGCAACACGGGCCTCTACGACATCCACGAGGACCTCGATGCCACCACCACTTCCAAGATCAGAACGTTCTGCATGACCTTCATCATGATACGCGTCGGACTTCAACTATCCCTGACCAGCTTGAAGAGATACACGCTGTTCCTGATAATCCTGGCTCTGGTTCCCTCGACCATCGAACTGATCGTCATCGCCATCTGCTGCAGAACCATCCTCGGCTATCCGTGGGACTGGTCCTTCATGGTCGGGTAAAGCAACGATGGAACCTTTGCAGTTTCGATTATTTTAATCGTATTCTCTCTTCGCGAAGGGCGATACTCACCTGCATGTCCCCCGTGGTCACCATGAACTGCGTCCTGTCCCTCGCCGAACAAGGCTACGGCAAGGACAAGAACCTGGCCAGCGTTCTCTGCACCGCGGCCTGCATCGAAGACGTGCACGTCGTCTCCATGTTCGTCGTCTGCTTCTCGATCGTCTTCGGAAACGGTACGGGCCAAAAGTTCTATCTTCTTCCGGCTATCCGAAGTGCCGGATCTTCCAGGAGCAAAGCCTGCGAATGCAGTGTAGATCTGGGTCTAAAGCCGATGATTTTTAGGTGAAACCCGAACCGAATGGTGGTTCTACATACCGGCCGGTCTCCGGGACTTTCTGCTGGGCATCGTCGCCGGAGTCGCCTTGGGAGTTTGCTTTATCTTTTTCCCTCATCGCGATCACGTGAGGACATTTATTGTTTAAACCTCTTATTTACCGTTGCGCCTTCCGGTTTTCACCGGCCTCGACTGGTTTCCCAACGAACTAGAAATACGCGACCTGGCACCGCATGATCAACCTGGTTCTCGGGTCCTTGATGTGCACCGTGGCCACCGCGAACGTCACCATGTCCGGCGGAGGATACCTCGCCGTCGTTGTGCTTTCCTTCATCGCCATCACTGGCTGGAGAATCTTGTCCGCCACCTTTCAAGCAAGTTTTGCGATCCGCGAGACGTCTTCCATCATGAATCCGATCTTAAACGTTCCCGGGCCGTGAGTCCTCGATCGAGAAAATTAAGATCACTCGTGATTTCCAATATTATTCGCGTTTCGTTGCTTCGACGTTAAACCTACGTTATCTGATCAAAATTATATGCTGTTACATCTATTTAAATCGTACGCGATCTCAAATGTAATACATTCTTCGATAAACAAACTTGTTTAATTATTTTCGACGAAGGTACCGTTACGATTTTCACAATTGCAAAAGCAAAGAACCCGAAAGCGGTCGGTTTAACGTTGAACAACCTTTCTCGCCCGTGATTGCGAATTTTGAACGATTTAAAGTTCAATGGCAAACGCGTTGAGTCCGATTCTTTGAAATGTTGCAGTCCGAACCGTTTACAAGAGGAGCGTACATCCTCTGGCACCTGGCGCAGCCGATCCTGGTCGGCGTGATGGGTGCCGACATCAATTTAACAGAGTGGCCCATGCCCAGATTCGGTCTTCACATTCTCTGCATAATTATAGGACTGACGGTACACTATTTTCATTTCCCTTCGTTATGCGCGTACAGGTTTTATTTCGTCCGAAAATAGGCGCGAAGTATCGCCGTCTATTTGTCGGCATTCCGGACGCCGTTCACCTGGAAAGAAAAACTGTTCGTTGTCGTTTCTTGGATCCCGAAAGGCACGTTGCAGGTACCTTCGATCGTGCAGAGCGTCCCAGAAATATTCCTGAGGTTGTTCCAAGGAACTTTTTCCTTTGCCGATTCGCGATTCCGCGCTTCGTTTTCGAGTTATTCGCGAAAAACGCGAACCAACCGAAGCGCGGTTACAGCAAACTACTTCCGGTTCTACTACCTAACCTGTAACTACGCTCCGTGATTGGACCGTGTATTTGGTTAATAATTCTGCAACCGAAACGGTGTAGAATAACCCCAGGAATCTCTCTTTTCGAGGAATTCGCATAGTTATTATACTTACGAATACTGAAACACCTTGAACAACAGATTTAATATTATCCAATTCGAAGGCGGCTCTGGGACCAATGGCGTTCGAACGTCTGAAGAACATACCGGAACACGAACATCTCGAAATGGCCCTGGACGTGATGAGGATATCCGTGATTACAATGCTGCTAATGGCGCCGATCGGAGCAGTTGCCATTACCTCGAGTGGCCCTCTTTTGCTGAACCAGATAACCGTCGAGGAAAACGAATTACAATATTTAAGAAAACTCAGCCTCCAACCGGGCTCCGAGCCGAAGAAACTAAAGTTCCCATTCTTCAACCAACAACCCGTTTAAATTCGTCGATTGTCAGTCATAGATTATATTGTCAGGCCCCGAATAGTGTCCGGTTGTTAGTTGTATTGTTAATAAGAAACTGTTCGGTTAAATTGTTTTGAATTCCCTGCTGAATGCGCAACGGAAAGGCTCAGTGGCTCGATCTACGGCAAAATGCTCAAGCTATTAACCAAATTATAGTGCAATCCTCGATACACAGATGGCACAGGATTACGTTTATTGTTATTGAGTTGCAGCTTGGTTGTTTCGCCGTGGATGCTGCTCCATGTGTTTTCTACATTTTATTTACATCCTGCACCTATGCAACTTGAATGGAAACAATTACCAGCGCAGAAAGTTAATTCGTTTCGTTATTAATTAACTCGTTGCTGCAACTTTATATTCTGTCTAAGCTTCGCTAAGAGAAAAGCACCGTCTGCACCGTAAGTTATCGACACGATTATTTATTCGTCTATAAGCGATTCGTTTGTGACAATTGATTCGTGCAATACTTGTATCTCATTGTGCAGAAAGGCCAGCTATCATGAATGTGCACAAGATGATGTCGATCACCACGAAAGATTCCGAAATGAGGGACAGCGATGGCAGAGGGGCCATCAAAGTTATAGATCGTCCAACGTTCATTTTAAAAACCAGAGAAGGAGAGAGCAGGGCTGTTTCACCGAGTCAGCGAAACGGTGGCAACAAGTGAGCCTATTTTTATTTTGTCCAAAATCAGTGCTGAATTAACAGATGAACAGAGCACTATAGGAATTTTCAGAGATTTCAGTCAAATTATCCAGCACTACCCAAAATTTACCACTTAGATTAATCTCATAATTAATTGTTTTCCTTGCAGGAAAGAAACAGAATCTTCCAATGTTTCTTCAAAGATTCCCGACCGTACGTCTTTTTTCCTGTTTTTAATATATTACCGCCTTTCTGTGTCTCATAACCAATCGGTCAGTTCCTTTGCAAATTTCTTCCAAGTTGTGAATGGTACTTACTAGTCTCACAAGATTGTAAATGCACACAGCCGGACGCCCTCTACTTTCGCCGTGCGTGGAAATGACGACCAGCGTCAAATTCATGGACGAAAATATGCAACTGTGCGAAAACTCCCTGGAATACTTGTACGATCAGCAAGATTTCTTGGTGGTAGGATGTTTAGGAGCTCAGGGTGCTGGGAAGTCCACTATAATGTCTCTCTTAACATCGAATTACGCGTCTGTATCATAATCTCATCGCGACGAGCCTTATTTCTCATTAACCCTTAGCACTTGGGTAAAATTTTGAAGAAAAGAATATTCCAAATGAACAGTAAAATCTAAGACGTAAAACCAAGTATTTGAATTTTTTGTCCGAGTGCAAAGGGTTAATGATCGAACGCTTCTAATTTTAATCGATTCGTCAGGTCGAACGTATTTCCGGTTCAGGATATGTTGCATCACGAAAGCGGTGCGAATTGTACTTCCGGTATCGATTTCTTCGTAACGAAGAACCGGGTCATATATCTGGATACCCAGCCGATACTTTCTGGATCGACGATAGATTATTCAATCTCTTATGATCAGAAGAAACAGACCACCGATTTTGCGAATATTGAGACCAATTTGGAGCTGCAGTCCTTGCAATTTGCAGCGTTCTTGTTCTCGGTTTGCCACGTTATTATTTTTGTGCAAGACTGGATCGTCGATCCGAATTTAATTAGGCAAGTGTAACGTCGTTCCCGAGGTACTCGAAACCTTTTCAATCGGCAACATTTTTGTTGTTCTTCCGAATACAGGTTCTTACAAACTGCAGAAATGCTAAAGCCCTCGTCGACGAGCAACATGGATCAAGACTATGTCGAGTATTATCCTCACATCGTGTTCTTGCACAACAAGGCCGAGTTGCAAGACTTTACTCCAAACATACTAGAAAAGACCAAGGTAGGCTTCAATTTTTCTGAAGTCGATCCTACGTCGATAATGCTATGGTATTAATAATTCCAGGACTTTTACAGCAAAGTGTTCTCTGCCTCGAGGTTGCAGACACATAGCGGTTTGGATATGAGTCCTCAATCGACGGACGCTAGTTTGAATATATTTTTCATACCGGAGATTGTAAACGAAGGTACGGTGCAATGTCGAGAAACGCGTTGATTATAATTTTTAACAAACAAGATCGTTTCGTTTAGAATCCGCGATGCGTCAAAATGAGAAGAAGCTGATCGAACGATTAAAGACAAAGATACACGGTGTCAGCAAGAATCCCATGACACCGACCACTTTGACCGAGAAAAATTGGTAAGAATTGTAATTAGACTATAAATGCAGTCTTTCTAGTTGCACTTGTGACTGCATTAACTTATAAATTTCCATCGAATGATTCAGGTACCACTACGTGTCGAGGGTGATGGAAGCGATCAAGAAGAGCCACCTCTCCTCCGAATACGGAAGATTGATGCCCTAAGTATCTGTCGTTGACAGTAGAAGTATACGGATACCCCTGCGCTCGTCTTCGAGTGCGTGACTCAAGAATGGTCTCCAGGTGCTGGCCGCATTGTGAATCGCAGAAGCGGGTACAAGTATCGGGGGCTGAAAGTTCGCAGAAGACACGAAACGATGAGAGTACAGTGACTTTTCCATGTTGAAAATAATACACGGTACATGCACAAATATCATGTACGTATTTCAATAAATCGACAAAAGAAAAGAGGAGGAATTCATTTACTGAAACGAAGTCAGGCCGTCTGCCCGTTGCAAACAACTCGAGAAAATTTAAGAGTAATCTTCTTGTTCGCTGTCGGCCTGCTGCATCGAAGCCATCTGCGCGACAGCTTGCAATTGCTGCCACTGTTGTTGCTCGGCGACCGCCTGTTCTTCTCGCGCCTTGGCAAACAATTCCTGTTGCTGCCTGAGCAATTCCTCCTCGGGAATGCCTAGGTTCTCGAGTCTGGTGCTCTGTCGTCTTCGTTTCGCTGCGACTGCCTTGCAATCTCTTAGAACCGCTTCCGCTTCGGCGCTGTAATCACCGAAGCCGAGTTTCTCGAGCGCCTGTAGAACGTGCTCCGCGTTTATGGTCTTCTTTTGCTGCTGGTTACAAATCTCGTTCGCCTCCGACGAGAGCAAATGAATAAACTCCGTGCAGCAGTTCAGGATCAGCTCGCGGGACTCGTTGGCCACGCGCACGTGCGGCAGGATCTCTTTGATCATTTTATTGATCGACGCCCTGGGCAAGGTTAGCTCGTCGTCCTCGGTCGGCGATATCGTAGCCGAGGCCATGCTCTTCTCTGTAAAATATACTTCCGATTACTATTCGCCTCCCGCCATAGATAATGCTTACACATTCGATAGAAATTACACCGCATGTGTTACTACAATGTTTGGTTCGCACACACTTGCAGGTTTGTTTGTCGTTTGAAAAATATCGACAGCTTATCGTCTTATCGCGTGCTCGAACTGATCTTGCGTAGCTTCGCGGCAAGATTATTAGATAAATTGCGGATCGAAGGAACGAATTCCGCGTACCGATCAGTTTATCGATTGAGCGCAGATCGTAACACGAAAATGAAATGTCCGCGAGAAGTTCAATGCTGAACGCGTATTGTTATTGCGCGCTGGTCGTCTCGCTGAGTCTACATGGCGGACTGCTAGTCGCTGGCACGATCCAATTTTTCGGCGTAGTAAGGAATTTGAGCGTGGACGTTCTGCACGATGAGAAATACTTATCGAACGACAATGCGTACAAATCCCTGAAACTGAACGTGTCCTGGTTGCCTCCAAACAATGCGAGACTGCCGTCGTCCTATAGGTAATGCCCGTCATCGAACGGACAAAGAAGATGGTCTGACAAATGCAAAAGTATTGTTAAAACTGTTCGTTGTAGCATAATCGTGACGGACGCGCAAACCAAGGATAAAACGACGAGCGCCTCGGACTGTCCTGGAGGGTCGATATTTCAAGTGGTGAACAATGGCAAGCAATGTTACGCGTTGCTGCCAGCAGACAGCACGTCGTTCAGCGATATGCCCGATTTGTACATTCGACCGAATTGTATCTACAAAGTACAAGTGATTGCGAATCCGCGAAATAAATCCATGGATAAGCCCGCGGAAGTAAGTTGTGCTAATGTTACAATTGCTGGACAGATGCGTACACACGATGTGGACAATTTCATCCTGAAATTGTCAACATCATTTTAACGTGCACGCACTCTCCTGCGCTAATATTTTTAAACAAAATAGGGACACTACAAATTTACAGGTTTTGTACACCGTTCCCAAATGCATTAGTCACAAATGTAGCTGCATCGATGCTAGACCAACATTGCCTATTCCAAAGTTAAACGTTAGTCGCCGAGATAGCAAAGTGATCATGGACTGGAGCATCTCCTCGGACACGTCGACAGTCCATTATTATGTAATTAGGTAATTAGACAACAATACTGTATACCGTACAAAAGTATCTGTCCCAATACCGAAGGAAAGTGTTCATAGTTAAACGTATTAATTGTTGCAGCGTCGGTGTGCCGCTGTTAACTTCAAAGAAAGGCCTGCTGATTTACAATATAACGCAAATAGAACGTGTAACTGCAGAAAGGACCAGTTTCTCGTGGGACATGAAGTCCCACGAACAACGCGTAGAGCTAAGGGACGGCTACAAGCTGATGGTCCACGTGCTGAACGACCGTGGTTGTGCTGGAGCAGATGGGACATTCATAATACGCTCTTTGTTATCGGAAACCACCGAAAATATCGACGAAAATTTGGTAAAGTAACAACTCGTTTGCCATGAATATTTTCTAAACGAGATGTTCATGAAATCGATGCATTTGCATTCCAGAAGTGGACGATAGTCATTGCGGTAATGGGAGTCTGTTGCGTTCTGTTCGCTGTTTTCAGCTACTTCGTGCTGTTCCAAAGCATGCCACACTGTACAACGTATTACAACAAGAAACCTGGGTAAATAGCATAGAAACAGTATGGAGGCATGAAATTCTGAGTTCGACTCGAATGGAAAATATTGTTTGCTTTTAGAATACAGAACATCTCCAAGTGTAAAACTCAGTGGGCAGAAACGGTTCTTCGGAAGAACAATATTCTGTATTTCCTGCCAGAGTCCGAGGTAAAACGATGCAATTTACAGTGAACTACTTTGTGATTTGTCGGTGAGCAGGATCCCAAAAACTTGAGGCTTGTTGTAGGAGGAGCAAAAGGGAGAAACTGACGCGTTGGAAGCGCCTTTTCGAAGCGTGACGCTCCTGAGTGAGTTAGGAAATGGACATTTTGGTAAGGTGTACCTTGGTCAACTGGACGACGCCACCGACACTCTGGTGGCCGTAAAAATGTCTCAGAACGTCCACGATTCCATCGAGTCGGAGGTGCGTCGAGAATTCTTGCAGGAAATCGAGATAATGAAGAAAGCGGGGAACCATCCGCACTTGGTCAGCCTCATCGGCTACTGCGTTCAATCGGACAAACCGATATGCATCCTGCTCGAGTACATGCAAGGCGGGGATTTGCTCTCTTACTTGCATGTTCAACGAAAAAATCGTACCAAGCAACTCGTTCACAGCCATGGAAACACATTTGGATATCTATCCGAAATGAGCATTTTTAAAAGTAAGTACATATACGAATTTCAGCGTTATACGATTCCTGCGAACGTTCTGCCGTACCTTGCCGCTAAGCGCACAGCTAAATATACTTTGATTTTAGTTTACATTCGTTTTCAGCTGTATACACAAACATAAGCTCCGCGGTATCCAACAAGACTTATCTGAGCATTTTGAATAGCTATTGGAAGGAAGAAAATCGTTTAGACGAAACAGAGAAGCTTTGGTTTCTGAAGTTTGCCATAGATATTGCAAAGGGCATGGAATATCTGGAAAGCAAGCAGATCGTTCACAGAGATTTGGCAGCAAGAAATATTCTTGTTGGAGCAGATTCTACTCTGAAGGTATCAAAGTCCTAATAACGTCGTACAATTCAATCGGCGCTTTCGATGCCTGGAATTTCAATATCTAATGTTTATAGATCTCCGATTTCGGGCTCTCGCGTAGCGGTATATACGTGATAAAGATGGGCAAAGGTAAAACGCATCATCTTCCCATAAGATGGATGTCACCGGAGGCTTTGCGCGACCGCTCGTTCTCGTCGAAAAGCGACGTGTGGTCTTTCGGAGTAGTACTATGGGAAATTTGCACGTACGGTGCTTTCCCTTACTCGAACGTGGAGAACGATCGTTTATTGCACTACATAGTCAAGGAGAAAGGACGTTTAGAGCAGCCAGACAACGTTTCTAACGACATTTACGATATAATGCGTTCCTGCTGGATCACAAAGCCCGAGAATAGACCGAACTTCGCGCAGCTGCTATTACAGTTACATAACCTAACCAATTGGTGCAACGATTGTCAACGATCAGCGTCTAACCCTTGTTACGCGTTGTCGCTTTAAACTGATAAACGTTTAGAACAGAACAAACAAACCTTAGTGTATAGCTGTAAATTTGAGGTTAAATGATCACTTACAATTCGCTGTCACTGTCGATGAACAACGACCGAAATTGTTTCGAATTTCGAGAAGCAAGCGAATCAATCGAACAACACAGTCAGAGATCCGTCCGTTTTGAAAATACGTCGATACGATTCTTGAAAATAAAACTAGATATTATTTACATCCGTCACTGAGAGGCATTTTCATAGTACTCTTCTCTTTCTCTTTCCATCACACATTCTTTTAGAGTGACGCGCTTAGACGAATCGCAAATAATTCGTGCCTGTTATACCGTAAGACGTGCCGTGAATTCTGGCACGAATTATTTGTTTGGAAGAATCTGTATTAGACTGCCAACGCCATCTGTAGCAACGATTTTGTCAATTAATTTTCCCTATGTTTCCCCTATGTAAGACAAGGATAGAGAACGTTTCACTCGTACCACCTACTTTTTAGCGGGACTTCGAATCCCCTGATGAGTATTAGGCGATCATAATATGCAAATTGGTATGCAACAAGGATAGATATACGAATTTGGTATAGAGAGAGAGAAGAGCAGACAGAGTTTCGAAACAACGTACGCTCGCTGACAACTCGCTCGTTAAGAATGATTCATAAATATTTGCCATTCAGAAATTTCCTTTCCAATTAGGCAGGTATAAACACAGGTATAAATATAAATGTAGACAAACCTGTAAAATCGTCGAAGGAGCGTTCGTCGACGTCGGCGTACGTCCATGATCGTTTACGGCCTGCCATAAACACAAAGCATTGTTCAGAAGTCGAATAAAGGGCTCGGTACCTTTCCTGGTAAACTACCGATTCGAATAGTCCGCTGGAATCGGTGAAACGCGACGCCACCGTGAATCGGCGGCCATGTTCCCGGTGTGGTCGGCCAGATGGCGATAGGTGGTCGATCTTCGCGCAGTAGCATGGCAGCTTCCGTTCCGCAGAGTGTTTTCAAAGTGCGGTCGAGCGTTTGGTAGATCGCGTCGCAGCGGGGAACGTTGGATCGTGAGTCTCGACGGAATCGCATTAAGAAAAATCCGACGTTCTCTCGTGTCGTAAACGATCGAGGTGTGAGTGCTGGGGGTGGAAGTGCGGTGTATATACCAACAACGAAACCGAACGAACCAGCCCACCGGGTTTGCCTGCGCGTTTACGTCCTGTGAGAACAACACTGACACCGAACCGGCGATATTTCAGTGAAACCTTTTGCTACTGGGAATGTTGAAGGACTCGCTTCTCGTTTTAGCATCCTACCAAGAGGTGGGTAAGTTTTACTTGTCGTTTAAACGTAGACGGTTCCGTCGCGACGTCGTTGCATTCCGTCCCGTTGCACTGCGTGTCACCGGAACGGCCGATCGGGATCGGTCGGCGTTTGCTCGAATCGAAAACGATTTTCCGATTTCCCGTCCTGCGTTCGTTCGCATCGGATCGCGATTCCGAAGAGAGGCCGGCGCTGCGGCCACACCAACCGAACCGCATCTGCATTGTGTGGTGTACGTGACCGCGAATGGCGGTGCGATTATCGATCCCCTGGAATAGTCGGGCCGCGAGGCCGTCTTCGTTTCGAGGTCACGGGGGCTCGAGCCCGCAACCCTCACTCTCGATCTCGATACATTTTCGATCTTCCCGTCGAAACCGTCCACGCCAACCTTGTTCGGCTGCCACGCCACCACCCTAACGAAACCGGAAGTCGTCCGATGATCGTCCACTTCCGTCGAATCTACGCCCCTAGAGAATCGCGATCGAAGTCGATCCCGCGGATCGACGCCGGCTATCGAGGGAGAAAAAGAGAAAGAGATAACTCGTTTCTCGAACCGCGAATCGACGCCGCGAGATTCACGATCGAGGATCGACGCGATCGACGTTCTCCATATGGCTCGTGTCGGTTCGATGGAACCAAATGAAACGTGGAAGAGCCGAATGCGCATCGTTGAACGCGTATCGCATACGTGTGCGTAGACGCGCGTGCACGCATACGTGTTCGAACATCGGCGGTACATAACCGGTGGCTCCGTGACCCGTTGCTCCAAGACACGTTTAGCGTTTAACCTTTCACCGGAACGGTAATTAATTCGATTAAGCGACCCGGCGTCGGATTATAAGACCTTTCGAGGTCTCGACGGCTTAAACGATTTTGAGACGTCCTTGCACAGGATCGCTCGAACGCGATGCAGGAAGGAACCGTACGATTTCGCAGGCATCTTCGATCATTTCACTGATATACGTTTCCAACGGAAAGGGTTTTCCACGCGAACGATCCACCGGTATCGTTGCTAAGATCGTCCTTCCGACGCTTCAAACCCGTGTTTATGTTGCTCGTTGGTCAAGCCGACAGCGAAGCGACCGCTTTTTACCTATACACTGGTCGCTGCTCGTCCATTTCATATTTCCACCGTTAGATGTCGTTTATATTCGCTAATTATAAACCGGAGTACGTATCCTCGCGCATTTATAGATCCCGACGACGTACGTTTATAGATTTCAACGCTCGGGAGAAACGAATCGGGCACAAACTTGCGATAAAATTGCAGCGCGTGCCGCTCGGGAACCGAGAAAGACGGAAGATGGGCAATAATAGAGTTTTGCTGCGCGGGGTTATATAACGCACACCGAAACAATGACCTAATTTTAGAGGCGTTCGACTAGAAACCACGCAGACGTGGAGCTTCGCTTCCGGTCGCCTTGACCATGACGAGGAATCCTTTCGAACCTGCACCTCCAGCCGATTACCTAACCGGTCTATCATTATTTCCGTCATCCTCGCTTATCAATTATCCGTTAATCGACCGAACACCGTTGCTCGATCCATTCGTTACGCGGTGGAACATCGTTTGTCCAAACTGTCCGTCTTCCCGACACGCGGCACATGCAAATGTCGCGATCCAAGGCGTTTCGCGTGCAACGCGAGAAACGTCCCGTCTCGGATACTTTCAACGATTCCTCTGCCAGCAAATCGATTCGAGGGAATGCAGAGATTCCGATCACGGTTATTCCATTCCAAATTGTAAATATTAATACGCGATACGTTGCAGCGATCCCAGAAAGGGACCTATTAGATAATAATGAAACAAATATTAATGTATTTATTACTTTCCTCTAAACCGAAAAACAATTCCGTTGTTTCTAACACGCAACCATCGGAGAATATATTCGGATATCGAAAATGTAGACTGCACGGAGACTATTCTGATCGTTGCAACTATAAAATGAATCATAGTTGGAGGGGATAAGGTAGGACTTGGCAGTACAGTCCTGTATGCCCAG
Organism: Agapostemon virescens; assembly: GCA_028453745.1. Lineage (NCBI taxonomy): Eukaryota > Metazoa > Arthropoda > Insecta > Hymenoptera > Halictidae > Agapostemon > Agapostemon virescens. Next base: position 12,077,709 of record CM052084.1, read on the forward strand.
TTGGCAGATAGTCGAGGCTGTATTCTGCAGGTTTTTTAATCCGAAACTAGGAGAACGTTCAACGTTAACCATCGTGGAACAATTTCCTGCGGCGGCTCCATTGGCAATGGACCTTAATGCGCACTCCTATTATTCAATGCACCCGCCGCTGAATTGAAACGAATCGACGCGGCTCTCGAACCCCGAAGACACCCACGTCGCCCTTCTTGCATTCTCCGCGATAACGCGCCGTTTCCTCCGTAGCGTCGCGTTTCTTTCCCCGCACGCAAACTTTCCCCATCACGTTCTCCGTGCACTCCGTCAACTTTCACGGTCGGCGCGATGCATTCGCCGAAACTGTTCCAGAGTCGCGCGACGTTAAGGAGGGAAATCAGCACTTTTCGACGAACGAATCCAATAATCGAGGCATTGCAAAATTAATTCTGTCACGTTTCTTTCTCTGCGCGCAAAATTCGCGACGCCTTGCGATTCGTCGCGGTCGGGACTGGGAAATTTCCGCGACAAATATTCTGTCCGTGTGTTGGAGTGCGTGTGTAAATAATTTCTAATCAACCGGGGAGGAGGCGGGGCAACAATACGCGTAAACAAATTTGTTTGTCGGGTCCGCCATGCTGCGTGTCCCGTTTTCATGATCTTTTTGACACGTTCTCCACGCGTTACGACGCTTGTTGTTTGCCGATTCCGTTCGTTATCAGCCACCCGAGAGATTGTTTTGCGAATCGCGCGTATCGTGCGATTTTGCAACTTCGAAACGCTGCAGCATAACACGCGAAACGGTGGCCTGGAGTTCCAGGAGATATCGTTTAACGTCGAGTTTCGCGTTACTTTGGAAAGATTGCGGGACACCCTGTACATCGACTCGTTCGAATGGGTTTAGCGTTGGATACCGCGGCCTCGGGTTCGCAGCCGTTGCACTTATCGTGTACAGACGCGAGTCGAAATCTTCTGTAGCGGGGACGATACTGTGGCAACCCTTCTGTAACTGTTCCAGCGGATAAAGCGACTTCGCTGAACATAGTTTCGTTGGAAACGCTCCGCGCGCGGCTTTCACGGTCGAAGCGGAAAACATTTCGAAAGCGGACGATTCGATTTTTCGCTGTAAAACAAAGTCGTTCGGAAATCGAGAAAGCTATGTATAGGAATACGCTTATCGATTATCGACCCGCAAAATTGCCATTGGACAGTGTAATTTGCACAGGCTCGCGAGTCGGTACCCTGGCCTCGGTTTACACAATGCCGTTCTCTCGCAGATAATCGCTGCGACGAGTCGGCGTGACATCGTGAAAATGTTCTTCGGCCTCGGATCAATTATCGATCCCGCGGTAAAGAAAACACGTCAGGGCCACGTCCGGTGCAGTTCACCGCATTGCCGCAGTTGTCCTCTATCCGATGCGCGAGTCGAAATTCGCGAATCGGCATCTCTTGCCGTATCGGTCGACAATTTCCGCATTGGGTCGCTTCCATGCGAGTCGGACCGGATTCGTTGGATTACGTTCAAATTTCTCCGCGTTCCAGCCTTTGGCCACGCGCGAACGAAACTCGATCGATCTTTCGGCGTTATCGAATTATTAATTATCTCTAATTATTTCTTCGGTGAATTATAAAAGCTGAACCGGCGAGAACGAGTTTTCAAGAGGTTGCAATTTATTTTGCAATCGTCCCAAACGGATATTTCCGTACGAATTACGTCTTCGATCGCTCGAAGAACGAGAAAACAGCTTTCCAGATTCGCGATCATTGAAATTGCAAAGATGCCTCGATCAAAAATAACTATGCGCATTTGTTTGCTCGAGAGTGTATCGTAATATCGAGATGGCGCGATCGAGTAAGGCGGCGTTAGCTACTTTGGAGCTCGTTTAACATTAATTTCCTATCTTCGTTATCTTTACAACTCCGCGACGCGTTGCCTAAACGGCGAGAGACGTCTAGGAAAATACCAAAACTCGAGATACCGAGCGACAGCGAACAGCTGCACCCTTTCGCGGTCCCGTCATAGTATTTTCCGTAATCTTGTATCTTCCATCGCGAAATTGCATAACGATGTTTAAGACGGTTCCCAGACTGGTTCGAGTGGAGATAACGTTATCCGATCGCCGAAGCGATCGCGTCTCGATCGTTTCGAGTGCTCTTTCGAGGAGTATCGTGCGAATCACGGCTTTTTACGACAAACATACGCATCGAAGCGGCTGCGTCTTTTCCTTCGTTCGCGGCGATTCGCGTTCTCGAACGATTCCGCGAGCAATCGATAAAACCCGCACGGGCAGCCAATGAAATATGAATACACGTTCGATCGGATACAGCGCGTACGAATTTGCAACGACCCGCTTGTTCATTTTTCAGAATGCGAAATATTTCTTCGGTTCGATTCGGAAGCCTCGGAGCCCTTAAAAAATTCTGTAAGGAATCTTCGAGGTAGACGCGATCGGCAATGGCCGTTTTGTTTCCTCGAGGATCAAAGGAAAAGAACTTTTTACTCGGCCGCTGCGACCGAACGATCGTTGAATTCGTATTCTGGAATGCGAAACGACGCGGCATTCGGTAAATTAAATAATGACACGCGAACGCTAATTTCGGTGAGCCCGGATCGTCGGGGATCGGTATACAATTTATACGGTGCACTATATTTATTAAACTATAAATACTTGCTCGCTCCTGGTATCCGCGCGCGATACAACGCGGTTTTGCGCTATTACATTTAGGTTGGACACGTGCCGAAAGGCGCCACTCGATCGAGGCCTCGGCTCGCGATTTTCTGCTCCGATTTCGCCGTTCCGTCGACGAGGAGGGAAACAAAAAAGAATGAAATAAAACGTCCGCGAACCGTAAACGCGGTCGTTATCAAAATGCTCGCGAAAAATTCTCTCGTCCCGTTGGGCGAATCGGTGACGCGTTTCGCGTTTCCTTCTCTCCTCGCATCGACCTAATTCCTCTGGCATAGCGAGACCTGGATACCGAGGTATTATTATCTCGACGGCGGCATTATTTTCCGGTAAACCCGCGATCCCAGCCGGCGCAAAATTCCTCTGGAAGGCTCGTCGATTCTGCACGATGCGAGCGCGTTATCGGTGCTCGCCTGCACGGCGACGCTTGCTCGCAACGCGATCCTCGTCAAGCGACAACCTACGCGACTCCATACTCGGCAATATTATCGCGTAGCCGTTCTCCTCGCAGCGAATCGTCGTCTTCGAATCGTTCGTTCGGCGACTATCGAAATCGTAAACGCGTATCGGAACAATAGCAGCGCAACGGTTCGAATCGATCGAATCCTCTCGCGTTTCGATAAGGCTGCGCGTATCGGTCTCTTTTACGGCTCGCGAGTTTACCGTCGAACCGACCTTCGTCGCAGCCGGAAATTCAGCTGCCGTGTAGCAAACGCGCGGATAAATGCAAATTTGATCTTCCTTCGAAACGGTGTCGAACGACGAGGACGCGGTCGATGCAATCGCGAAGCGAACGCGCGAACAGCTGTTGCGAAGTCACCGCTAAAAATTGCCGCACCTGTATTATTTCGAACGACGTCCGCGCCGCTGCGATTTTATCCGAGAAATTGATAAAAACTTCACCGTTCTAACCGTTGAAGAATGGACGGCGATATCTCCGGTCGGAAGAATCGTCTTCTCGGTTCCGAAGCAACGACTGCTTCGGGGTTAACGCTTCGACCGCCGTCTCGGCCATACGTGGAAAACGACGCGATATATCGTGCAAGGCTTTTAAATAGATTCTCGCGTTGATCCGATAAGGTGCTCGGAAAACGCAAGGAGCTCGGAGGACCGGCGTTTTATCTTCGCGTGACTTTACGGAAGCGGAGCTCGTATTTGCCCGATGAAAAACCGCGATGGAGATCGTAAAAGTCTCTTTGAACGAACGATTTAGCAAGGAACTTTGCGAAACCGGTGTCTCGACGATCCTCCGCAGCCTGTTCAAGGAAAACGGGTCCGTTCGCGAACGTTGGGTAACGTTGCCCGGTTTGCGCGACAAAGGACGATCAAAAAATTATATAATCGAACCGTAATCGTCTAGGTCGATCCGCCACCGCGTCTTCCATCCCCGAGGGAACTGCGAAAATTCGCAGAGGGATTCATCGGTGTCGGATATGCGTTTTTAAGAAAATACGCGGTTTCGACGTCTCGTCCTCGTCGGTGTTTTCGCGAGAGTGCACGGTTCTCGTTGTTGTTCTCGTTGTTGTTCTCGTTGTTGTTTCCGATCTTGTTCTCGGCGGCAGGGAGAGGGTTCGGGGACCTACGGCGATCGTTCGGCAGCACCTCCCTTCTGGCTCGCGGCGCGTGAACTTGCACCAGTTGCGCGGAGTGCAACGTGTCCGCGGCTTCGCAAAGAGCGCGGGGCTCTCGCGCAGTCAGTTACGCTCGGTACGTTCTCGCGGCCGCTTCCCATGCTCGACTATTTCTGGGCATGATCCCGTGTTTCCGTTCCGAGCCAATCATGTCGACGGGCATCCAGCTGTACGCGTGAGAATAACGATCGGTGCCTCTCTATGCTGCGACCAGTCTTCATGAAGTAGGCTGAATCTCAACATGAATTACGGGGAGGTCAGCTTCAATCTCGTAAATTTTACCTTCCGCGCCTGTTTCCCCCTTAGCGTCGCGCTCGCGCTACTAGTGCTCCGGAAGTAGGGCGAATCTCGACACAGATCACTAGAGGTCTTCAGTCTTGTAAGTTTCAAGTTTCGCGTCTGTTCCCTCCTTAGCGTCGCGAAGCTACTATTCTTTGTTCGAGAAGCGAATCTCAACGCGGACCACGGGGAGGTCGGGTTCAATTTTGTAAACTGCGTGCTCCGGCAAACGAAGCTCTGTTCCCTCTATAGCGTCGCGCGTGCAGCGAGTTCTCAAGAAGCAAAGCGGCGATCGAAGTTGCGAACGTGTTTTTAATAGATAATTGTTACTCGAGCACGCGTTACGTAACGAGAATCGCAGAAAACCTAAACAAATTAAATCTTGGCGGTTTTGCAAAGCGATTCCGGATGATCAGCGTCGAAAGGAAGCACCGTCGTGTCGATTCGGCGGTGAAGCAACCGTTTCGGACGAGCGTTCGGTTTGTTCAGGGTCAAAAATCAGCTTTCGGTAGTCGTCAGAACGGATAGCCGACGAGGTCGAGATAAAGAATATCCGGTTGCGCCGGATGTCCAACCGAATTCTCTCCGTCTTTGTCTCTCTTTTCCCGCGTGCGATCGACGATCCAGAATCGTGGCAGCAGCGATTTCGCGCGTTTCTGCGTTTTATCGACTCTGCGAAACGGGAATCTCGATTACGTAAACTCGAGATATCGTTGCTGGCTTGGTCGAGTATTAAAATAGTATCGAGACGGTTCTTCGTTTTGCTGGAACCTCGCAGAGCTTCGAACGAGACCGATGCGCCGACTCGCGTTTCTCGAGATAATATTTCCCTGAATTCGCAAAACTCGAGAGAACGAATCTCGAGTCCGCCGTCGCTTCGACGATTCGGCGATTCCTTTGAAAAATCACAGGACGGAGAGAGATTATTTTCGAAACGGAAGCATTTTCGCGGAGGTCGTCCGATTCGAAGTTCTGGCATCTCAACGACTCGCCTAACGCGCGCATCGCCCTTCCCGTGCGCTTTCGATGCGCTCGCGTTGCATTCGCGTTGCACTCGCGTTGCAGCTGAGCGATCCGATCCCGCGTTCCTTGCCGTTCGAAGACACCTGTTGCTCGGCCGCGCCTCGACTCCCCATCGTTCGCGGTCGCGACGAACACCGTTCTTCCTTCCCTCGAACGTTCAAGAAACGCTTCGCGTTTATTCCGTGTTTCGTTTTCTCATCGTAAAAGCGGCATATCTTCTTTTTAATTCGCGCGCGAGATCAAACGGTCCTCCGGATCGTCGATCGACAGGTGTCCATAGCTTGTCGCGACTCGCTCGGCGTCCCGACGCTCGCATCGGCGCGAGTCGCGTTAATTAGCGCCGCGACGACGCGGACGTCGTTTAACGAGCAGCACCGCTAAATTTGCCGACCACGTGTGTACGCGCCGTCAGCGATCGTAACGGGCCGTGTGCTCGTTGATTCGCCGATTACGTAACGCGTTGCAAAACGAGCGTGATGCATGCATGCAGGAAGCTATGCGCGCCGTCGAACCGGTTGGCCAACACACGCGCTCTCGTAAACACATAAAAATACCTGCTCTTGACAATGGAGCATGACCGTTTTGCTTCTTCGGCGCGACAGAAGAAACCGCTTCGATCGGTCCGAAAACCGTGGAATCCTCGCGTTCTCGCGATAAACTGCGATCGAAAATTCCAAGGGACGTCAAAGTATCGCTCGCGCGGGAAGAATTTGCATTTCGCTCCAGTTCGTAGAAGATCTTCGCCTCGAGTGCATTCCGCGGACGCGTGCGGCGAATGCGGAAAATTTTCATTTTGCCCGGAGACCTTCCGGTCTCTGCTCGTCGCGGATTTTACGCTTTTGCGGCGAAACGAGTCGGCGTAATTGAAAGGGGGAAGGTTGAAACGATTTAAGAATGCCAATCTGCGAGTCTCGGCTCGCGGAAATCGTCGAAGCGAGAAGGGATCACATGCGCCGAGTCTCGAGTCTGTCTCGAGACTCTCTCGAGCTTCGCGGACGATGTTCGTCTCGCGCAGAGACCTCCGGGGTCGTCGCCGACGAACTCGATCTCTTTGCCGATCGGCGAGTCGCCAGTTCCATGCCTTCAAAATTCGGAAATTCTCGACTCGAAGCGTCGAAACCTGCAGCGCGTTCGTCAGAGATAAAAACTGAACTTCGATGCGAACGAAAATGTAAGATTCGTAAGAATCGTTTTGGCGATTCGGTTTGGCCATTGGACGGGCCAGAAAACGAGTCACGAACCGTTGTATTTGTTGGTTGCGTTGGAAGGAGGGAGTCGAGGAGCCGCAGAGAGCGTGTTCTCCTTTCGTGTAGGCAGTCTAGGCCACCGGCAATCAGTTTGACAGTGACTTTCACGCTCGCGAGGCACTCTCGGGTCGAGCCGTCTTCGCGCGGTCCTCCTTTCGAATTTTCTTTCGCGGTTAGATGACCGGCGTTCCTTGCATACCGCACGCGTACTGCACGTCGCATTCTCCCATCTGCCGATCTTTTTCTGTGCCGTGACTGTGACCCGTTATTCGAAGCACGTGACCCCTGGCAGCATGCTAATTTCCGGCAGCACGTGACTCGTTCCTCTGGAAGAAACCGAGAGCAGCCTTTGCCACCGCCGCCGCATTCCCGGTTCCATTCTTCGTCGACGACAAACGGAAAGAGAAACGGTTCCGAGCGATGGTACGTCCCTGGACCCGCGGATCGTTATCGTTCGACCCTGACTGATCGAGTCAATAAACCCTTACAGTTCCTCGCGAACGAAGATTCTTGGGCCGACACCGAGAACCTTTTCCCTTTGCCGAAAAGGTCGCGTTTCGTTTTAGAGGTCCCAACGGAAAACATGGATGCGGCTGCGTTTCGACGTCTACGAAATTAAATTTTGTTCACCGCTGAACTCTTCTTTAAGCAGAGCTCATCAAAATCTAGGCTAGCATATCAGGGGACTTCAGGAAGATACCTTTTATCAACCCCATTTTTCCCATCTTCGCCATTGATCGCCCCGAAACTTCAAAGTCGCGCCACGGCTGCAATT
>CM052084.1:12085723-12099671 GCA_028453745.1 Agapostemon virescens
CAATATTTAGCGATTTTCGTCGATATTTGGCAAATCTTTGAAGTCGTGCCCCGGCCAAACTATTAGAGCTATCGACATGTTTCAAACGCTAAAATCTTCTCCAAACCTTCCTCTTTAACCGCCAAGCGTCTTGCGCGTCGTTTTCTAGAAAATCTAGGGCTTTGACGATTTCCCGCGGATCTCCGCGCTTCGAGCACGATCTTGGAATCGGAAACCGGTCGAAAGACCGTGGTAGATTCAGCGTCGATCTAATCAGCGGGTAGATTGCGTACGGTTCGCAATTCGTAAGCAATTAGCGTCGGTGCCAGGCGATCGGCAACGCTGCGGGTACGCGTCTCTTCCGCGATGATGTACGAGACGCTAAACAAAGTCCAAAGAGAATCGTTATCTCGCGAACAAACAGGCTGGATCGGACTCCAAAGTCATATATAGCATTCGAACGTGTCGATTGAAATATTTTTAGATCGAGCGTAATCCGTGGCCTAAGTGGACCAATCGATTCGGTAACAGATAAGATTACGGTCTTACTTTCGTCATCTTTTCGAAAGGTTAGTTATCCGCGAAGGGGAAAGGTCGTCTCTGTGAACTCCCATCACCAATTTATCCGTCTAATCATTTTTCTATTCCGTCTCGATTCGAAACGGTTAGGAGAAGGAACCGCTGGCCTTCTCGACCGATTACAAGGCGCTGGAACCAAAGAAAAATTGTTCCCTCGATAACCTTTTTTATCTCTATCTCTCTGACGTTTTACGGTCCGCCTACTCTTTTTCGTCTTAAACGCGGGAAGGCGAATCTACGACTACGAAATCGGATGGTTTATCCGAGAATCGTGCCATTTTCTTAATAGAAAATTCGCTTCCCTCGTCCGAAGATTCACCGAAAAAGGTCACGCGAATGGAAACGTTGGCGAACGTAGCCGTCATTGCTACCGGAAGTCCTCCGGCCGGATCCTCCGCGGATTTTTGTACACGGCGTGCCGCAAATGCCGCTTCAGAGCTAACGAACTCCAGATTTTCGAGTCGCAGTACTTTCCGAGATAGTCGTAAAAATAATTTCGACGGATAAGATTGTGTTTCGTACGCTCGGTGTCGCTCTAACTGGCACACGCGTTATTTTGAGTTGCGACAGTCGGGTTATCGGCTTCGCAAAGCTGGCACACGAGGATGCTCTCTCTCTGTTTCTCTCTCTCTTTCTGCGTTTCTGTCTCCGTCTCGCGGTTGCAATTGTCATATTATTTTCTGCGTCAAGTTCTCTATCGCCGAGCGACCGTGAAAATCTGCTTGTAACGGAACGTCGGCGCGTGATCGATACGCGACGTCGCCTCGCACTGGCATCTATCGTAACGAGGAAGCCGTGATTTACGATCGCGCGTAGAAATCGATTCGAACACCCCGCAGATCCCCCGAAGCGCGGCGTTCTCTTCTTAACCCCGAGAAAACTTCTCTACCGTAACTGTACGCATGTTCCCTCGCCACCGGGGTGTCCGAGATGTCCAAGAATTAAGAATCGGGCTTTCCTAATTTTTGGTTTCTGCGATTCCACTTTCGGACTTCGCAATTACGGCAGAAATCTCGAGTCGCTAAAACGACGACGCTAAAATAAACGATTTTCGACGGTCGCGCGTGTCGTTCGCGCGGGTGTCGATCGTTATCGTTATCGGTCGCTCGCTAATGAAATTTGCATCTCGTTATGTAATTTAGATTTCAGACCGAGCAAATCCACAAGAAATCCACTCGACTCGACGTTTTTCTCTCTCTCGTTCCGTAACTGTGACTTCGCAGCGATTACGAATGGCGCGCGTCGCAGCAGACGTTGCTCGCTCTTGGAAAGTTCGCGCTCGAGCCAATTCGAATTGGGTCGTCGCGCGTCTGGCTGGTTTAAAACTCGCATCGAACCCGGATTCGACGGAACGAGGAACAAATTCTCGAGACGAAGCGATCGCTGTCTTTTCTTCGCAACTTTCCGCGCGGAAAAGCGATCCTCTTCGTCGTCGAAGTTGCCGCCTCTGTTCGGCGCGGGAAGTTTATTAATTAGCTTCCGATTCGACGTTTCTCGAGGCTACACGATGTTGTTAACGAGCGCGCCAACTAACCGTATCAACGAGCGAGCGTGTCAAACGGTTCGGGACCTTTCGGCGTTCGTCTTCCACGTCCAATTAAACTCGTTGCTGCTTTTGAACCTTGAACCGTGCGACACGGTGTCGGTGCAAACCGTCCGGTTCGTCGCCGTTGTATAACGCGAAACTGCGATTTTTCCGAACGCGCAAAGACTCGCGATCCGATCGGAACGTTCGTCGGTCCGACGACGATCGGCGAGTCACGTAATTCGATCTCGATATCTCGTTATCGCGGCGACCGAACTTTCTTTATCGCCTGGCCGTTGCGCAACGAAGATGTACGCCACCGTTCGCGAATCCTTGAACGAGCGATCGTTCGAGGAAACGCTGTACCGGAGATTTTGCTGGCGAGCCAGCGAATTCGTCGGTACACCTAATGCGATAATCGCTAAGCAGTATAAACTGGTTTTTCTAAAGATCAACGCGAACGTGCAAGCGATACGAACATACGCGTTCCGCCGATGAATCGCAAGATTCTCGATTGAATTAATAGGCTCCGAGCGTTAATTGATACGAATCAACACCGCCCGAGAAGTTTACAAAAATGCGCGCAAGTATGCTGCAGGCTTGTTTGGAATCGCTAGCGCGATAACGCGTTATCATAGATAACCCGTGGTTCACCGTAATCGATGAAATCACGGGAACGCTTGCCGCGAATAAACGTTGAAACGGTCGAGGGACAGTTCTGATTTTTCTGACCGTTTCGCATCGGTCTTTCAGAACATTGCGACGCGATTGCGCGGATGTATTTTCCAATGTTCGAAGCGTACGCGTGGTTCTTCTCGAATGAAAACTGGGAAAATTGCACGAATTACATATCTTTATTTCAGAGTAAGCGTTTCTGTGCAATTATCCCAAATTTCGCCGTCGGGGGTAGTTCTCCTCGGAGCGTTTTTAATTTCGCGAGACGCGCTCGGCGAGAAAGGGGAGAGAAATTGTCCGTCGTTTCGAGGGCGGTTTGCCGGATTCCGAGTCGATCGATGCATTGATCGCGTATGGTTTTCTGTTTCAGGGTTCCGGATATCTAAAGCGTGCGTACACTGATCGCCTCCATGAAATCTTCAATCAGGTAAGAGCGAGCTGCGCGAGACTGGACGAAACTTTCTTCCTGACTGTTTTCTTTTTTTGCGAATCCGCAGTACGCATCGCAGGAGAAGAATGGCGAGCGGTTCATGACCCCGGCCGACTTCGTGCGAAGCTACCTCGGCCTCTACACCAATCCAGACTACAATCCAGACTCCGTCAATTTGCTCGCGGGTATCGTCGACACCAGCAAAGATGGGTCAGTTCATTTTCCGTACCGTTTTTCTTTTTCCTGTTTCCTTTGAATAAAATTGACCGTTCGCGTTGCAGGCTCATATCGTTCGCCGAGTTTCAAGCGTTCGAGGGCTTGCTCTGCGTGCCGGACGCTCTCTACAAGACAGCCTTCCAGCTGTTCGACACCAACGGAAATGGAATGGTTGCGTTCGGTAAGTCGACGGGTGTTTGAAAAGTGGATCAGAGTCTGACCAAGATCGTTCTCTCGCAGAGGAGTTCGCTGAGGTGATGATGAAGACCGAACTGCATCAGAGGATGCCGTTCAACATGGACAGCAGTTTCATCAAGCTCTACTTCGGCAAAGACAAACAGAGGTTGATCAGCTACACGGAGTTCAGTCAGTTTTTACACGTACGCGACGTTACACGTCTTCTTCGTTGGTTTCCTATCTCGCGGTCGTTCTTCTTCTCACCGATTAATCGTTCTCCGTTTTCCAGGACTTTCACGAAGAGTACGCGATGGAGGCATTCAAGAAGTTCGACAAGGAGGGACAGGGCTTCATCTCGGCGCTGGACTTTCAAGACATCATGCTCAGCATCAAGAGTCATCTGCTGACGCCGAACGTCAGGGACAACCTGGTCGCTGTAAGCTGTTTTCTTCTGAATAAAGCTCCTAGTCTTTCGCGGCCTCTTCGCGTTACAATTCTACGACAAGCCGATTCGATTTCAGGCTGCGAGCATCGGCCAATCGGGAAGGAAAGTCAGCTTCCCGTACTTCATGGCGTTCAACTCGCTGCTCACCAATATGGAGCTGATTAAACGGATCTACCTGAACGCGACCAACGGCCACAGATACGACGAAGTTACCAAAGGTAGTTTGCCAGCCTCTTTTACGAATGTCTAGAAGCTTTGCGAAGACGTTCCACGTTTAAAAATTAACCATTCGACGAAGGCAAGAACGCGTTGACGAGTACGGTTTCGTTTTCAGAGAGGTTTCTCCATTCCGCGCAAATGATGTCGCAGATCACGCCGCTGGAGGTGGACATTCTGTTTCAGCTTTGCGACTTGCTTCATCAGACTGGGTGAGTATCTCCGATCCGGAGAGCAAAGAGCGGTTTTCTTCAGCGTGGATCGATCGAACGGGCGTGAACCGCAAGAGCAGGACATAAGAAAAACAAAAAAGCGATACACACCGAGCTCTCTCTCTGTCTGTCTCTCTCTCTCTCTCTCTCTCTCTCTCTCTCTCTCTCTCTCTATCTTTCTCTCTCTCTCTCTCTCACACACATACACACTCTTTCTTTGTCTCACTCTGTTCCTTGTGTATCGGTATCATCGCGGGTGTCGAGGATGTGGGTAGCCGCCGATAAAACGATGAACGCGGTAGACTGTAAAAATTTCGTCGCTGATCTGGTCAACGAAAAGCAGAAACGACGATGCGAAACGATAGAGCCGAACGGGGGAGGGGAAAGCGAGAATAAAAAGAAAAGAAAAGAAAAGAAAAGAAAAGAAAAGAAAAGAAAAGAACGTAGCCACCGTGCGAAATGCTATCCGTTGTACCAGCAAGCGCATCGTCATCATCCAAACGTGTCTCTCGTTCCTTGGCAAAGGAGGACAAAGAACGACGATCCCTATCGAACGAATCACGGGTCCAGTGCCATATTTTCTAAATCACCCTACTCTCGAACGAAAAGAATAACGACGGATAAAAGAAACAAACAAACAAACGTACTGTACCGAACGCAATTTTACACGCTCTGTTATCCGAAATCCGTTTCGGCGTGCGACGATCGTGGCTCCCATGATTCAATGTATTTGTTTACGTGTTTACGCTGCCTGGATATGATCAGATCTACGGAAGATGACGAGGCAGACTCGCGGCTGGGGTGCGTCTTTGCATATACAAGAATAATCACGTGCTAATCACGTATATAAGTCTGTTCTAAGAAAGCATATATAATGTTGTTGGCCACGCGCGAAAGCAACGGGAATCTGTCTGAACCGCACGAAAACCACGCGCGAAACCAGTCTCGACGGTTGTCCGAGAGATCGCTGGCTTTCGGAGACGAAAATTCCCATTCCTTTTGCCACGCACCAGTCTTTTTCGACCTGTCGACACGCGCGCGTGTACGCGAACGCACGCTCGGGATCGCGCCGAACTCTTACGACCGAAATGTTTGCCATCCGCGAATGCTCGAGTCGGCTGCGAGATCTTCGCGCGCGTTCGCGCATACGTATACGACGCGGGTCGCGTAGCTCGCGAATGGAATCTGCTACGATTTCGCCGGGGCGAATCTTTCGGACGAACGACTCTCAAAATTCTCGATTCTCGTCCGAACGATTTTCCGCGAAGCGGTTTCAAGCGCGGCTCGCGACCCGCGCGGATCGTACACACCATATTTGTCTCACCTACTTTCTTCGGCATATATCTATCTTAGGACGATGGTATTTGCAAACGTTTGCACACACCGTGGGCACTAACGATCCCCCATTCTTTGCTCTACATCTTTCCTGCCTCTTTCTCTATCTATCTGTCTATCTTGTCTATCTTGTCTATCTGTCTACCTGTCTGTCTCTTTCTCTTACTCGCTCTCTTTATCTCTATCTTTCTCCCAGCACTCCTGCAACCCAGATCAAAGCTCTCGTCGCCTTTTTCTCTCTTTATCGTCGGACTTTAAGGACCCGTTCGAGGAGCTCCGTTTGCCAGGATTCTTAGTATTCGCTCGAACCAGTGCCATCGACGTTGCCTATAACGATCATCCTAGACATACACTGAGGGACTTGTAACGATAACGATCCGTTCACACACCCTGCCTTGTCTCTCTCTCTCTCTCTCTTTCTTTCTCTCTCTCTCTTTTTCTTTGCTCTTTGTACCATTTATTTTAACACTTTATCGACCGGCGATTATTTCAGAATTTTTGCAAGGCCCATGATCCATGACTGAAAACTTTTTAATGGGTCTTTCAACGCTCACAGCAATTTTTTATTGCGGATCAACAATGCATCCCCAATAACGTTGTTACAAATTGGAATGTAAAAATGGAATTTTAAGCTTCGTTTTGATACAGCGCAAATATTGAAAAGCCAATGAATAGGCTTCCGGTCGATAAAGTGTTAATCTCTCTCTTTCTCTATTTCTTTTCCGTCGTCCCTACCATGCCCTCCCCATCCTTCTTTCTCTCTCTTTCTTTCTCTTTCTCTCGTCGAACAAAAATATCGCTTTCACGCCGCCCGGAAGCCACAACTCACCTATATTGAGCAGGCATTTTCTCGGGTTTCAGGAAAATTGTATACAATGATCTCGTGGCTATGACACCTGAGCAGTATTTCAAGCAAATTACAAAACGCCTAGCCGAGATCAAGGCGGTGTCGGTAAGTGTGCGACGGGAATTCTAGAAGCGCCGTGCGTCCCTCGCGACGAGCGGGTCATGGATGCCAGTCGATCACAGAGTCTGTCTGTACGCCTGTCCGTCCGTCTACCGGTCGGTAGGTCGGTCGATCGGTCGGACGATCATCCCCGGGAGAATGAATCGTTGTAGAAAATCGGCCGAGAACTTTGACACCGGTTCGCAGCGTTTAACAGCCACGGCGTTCTTCTATTTCAGAGCCCGGACGAGCGGGGCGTGGTCGTGCAGATACTCGAGAGCGGATATCGGTTCGTCCTCGGCTCCATCGGAGGAGGTACGTCTCTGAGAAAACAACCTGACCAACCAGATCTCTTGACCGTTTTTCCAGCCGTGTTCCCCGCGACAGCAGGATAACGCCGATTCGGTTCGCCAGAACGAACCTGAACGCTCGAGACCGGGACAGACTCGAAATCACCGTGTCTCTCTTGTTGATACCATTTCCGGTTGCAATCTTTCGCAAGCAACCCGCTCCCAGGTCCCGAAGGTTGCGATCGCGCGTCCTCCAAACCGAATCTCAAGAAAACTCATCGTAGAAAGGGTGCAAGGTTACCCCCTGGGGGTGTAAAAACCCCCTATGTATGTAATTCGTGGACCGAAAGTATCCTAGGTCGAAAGACACGCGTCGGTTTGCAAAGGTTTAACCCTTAGCACTCCAATGGCTCCTCTGAGGCGACACTGAAAATTGTCAGACTATTATACAGAACAATTTGAACATTACAAATGTTTGTAATGAAGAAGTTAGTAAAAATTGAATTATTGCCATAGTACAATGGAATTATTTTAGAGCAGAAAGATGTCTCGAGTTAGGAATTAAAATTGCTTGGAGTGCAAAGGGTTAACCTGTGACCGTAGAATAATCTATTTTATTTGGAAAATTCGGTTTGGGGACGCTTAGTCTGTGGACGCTTCCGCAGCGTTCGAGAGTCGATCGAAGGCGATCAAAGGCGATCAAAGGCCCGTAGAGAGCTTATTGTAAACGAATAGGAAAAGGGTTGACCGACGAAAGAGAGAGCTTACGCGCCGAGCCACGGTCGAGAGCGATTGTCCCGGTCTCGCGCGTCGAGTCGTAGCCGCGCGCGAGGTGGTTTAGTAGCCGTAAAGAGCAGCTTCTCTTCTCGATGGCCACTCGATCGTCTCCGGTAACGATTAAAAGACAACTAGACGAAGGAATGTTCTGTACAGCGGTGGGCGCGACAGCTGTGTACCCCATCGACCTGGTAAAGACGAGGTTGCAGAACCAGAGGACCGGCTCTCTGGTCGGCGAGCTGATGTACCGAAACAGCTTTGATTGCTTGAAAAAGGTTGGAATCGAAAAGTCTCGCTACGACACACCGCCTGCATTGTTAATCATGAAGATGGTGTCTCGCGTTTGACAGGTAATCCGGCACGAGGGTTTCTTCGGGCTTTACAGAGGTCTGCTGCCGCAGCTGATGGGCGTCGCGCCGGAGAAGGCGATCAAGCTGACCGTCAACGACTTCGTCAGAGATAAGTTCATGGATAAAAATGGCAATCTGCCGCTTTACGGGGAGATTATGTCCGGCGCCTGTGTAAGTGATCATAGTTGCTCAAAACGCTCGCCGTCCTCGTACCTCGTCGGCTCTCTTCCTCTTTTCTCTTTCTCTCTCTCTCTCTCTCTCTCTTTCTCTTTCTGTCTTTCTCTCTCTCTCTCTGAAACACTTATACACACTGGAAACAAAATTTTCATCGATTGCTCACCGTACAACCTTTCTTCCAATTCCAGGCCGGAGGATCTCAAGTGATATTCACCAATCCTTTGGAGATCGTTAAGATCAGGCTTCAGGTGGCTGGAGAAATAGCCGGAGCACAGAAAGTGAGAGCCTGGTCCGTCGTGAAGGAGTTGGGTCTGTTTGGATTGTACAAAGTAGGTTCTCCAACGTCGATGCGAAAATTAGTCCGAAGACCGAAAAGAAACAGCTATCGCCGGCATCGGTGCTCCCGTGGCAACCGATAATTTGCTAGAACAGAAATACGCGTCGCTCGGGGCGTGTATTTCCTCCCAAGCGACTTCTTCTCAGCTCCCGATAACGCTTCCGTAAATGGATGTACGTCTTTGAACGCGTCTCCGTCGATTTCAGGGTTCCAGAGCTTGCTTCCTTCGGGACATTCCCTTCAGTGCCATCTATTTCCCCATGTACGCCCACACGAAAACCAAATTGGCGGACGAGGGAGGCTACAACACGCCGCTGTCTCTTCTTTTCGCTGGCGCCCTCGCCGGTGTGCCTGCCGCGGCTATGGTCACTCCTGCCGACGTGATCAAAACGAGATTACAAGTGCGTCTCTCTGTTCAATTAAACTGTAAAAGGTTCACCGTTAAAGGATCTTAACGCTGGAATTCCCAAGTCCGTCAAAATGACTGCTTCCTGATTTTTTCTTTCGCAAATCCTGAAATTGAAAAATTATTTTCATAAGAAATGTTTGTGGAACGGGTATTGCGATCATAATTTACAAGTTTGGTAGTTCCAGCGTTAATATTCCCCGTCGTCGATAGTACATGAGGTTTATGGTTTTGAATGGTTCGACAGGTAGTGGCGAGGCAGGGTCAGACGACGTACAACGGTCTGCTAGACTGCGCGAAGAAAATATACAGGGAAGAAGGAGCCAGGGCGTTCTGGAAGGGAGCATCAGGTACTTAGACAAGCTATTTAGATCCCGCGATCGAGAACCGATCGATCTGGGTATGTCGGAGCGAGGTAGCGAGTTAGAAATGCGCAAGATTTTATTTTACAATATATTGCGAAGACAGTTGGTAACATATTTTGATTTTGGTCGATTGCATGCGCGGGGAATGGCCCTGCTGCATCTTTCGACTATTCTTCCCCTTGAATATGACCCGGCTACTTGCTTCTAAGTGAGTACTAATTTTTCTCTGTGTCTGCCAGCCTTCGTGATCTTTCAGAGTTCTTTTTTCTTCTGTCCGCCCTCTGATCCAACTCTTTGTCGAAGCTTTTTCTCTCTCTCTCTCCCATCTTTCTCCATTCTCGTTCTCTCACTCTCGTGTTCTATCCTCCCCGTAACCTCTAACCCTCGATGAGTTATTTTTTGTCGTCGCACGATTCTGCGTTGATGTTCATGTGAGTCGTCCCGTTGCGATCGCCGAGAGAGTCGCGCCGCGCGCCGGTAGCGAGAACACGATCTCATTGTTATAACATTCATCGAACATGATTTTCTAATAAATATATTTGTCGGACGTTCTCGCGGTGGCCGGTCGAGTACCCGATTCATCGCTCTTCTCTGTTTTGCAGCACGAGTGTTCAGATCGTCGCCTCAGTTCGGCGTCACCCTGTTTACCTACGAACTGCTGCAGAGGCTGTTCGTGGTCGACTTTGGAGGATCGTGAGTATATCGTCGGAGTTAGTCGCTAATTGTACTCTCGTATGCTAACTAAATATGCTAACGGATGCTCGTCGGTTTCAGACGACCCGCCGGGTCCGAGCAGAAGATCCCGGGAGGGGCGCAAGAAATCCGCTCGACGAACCCGGATCACATAGGCGGCTACCAGATCGCGTTGCCGATCTTCACGGGTATCGAGTCCAAGTTCGGTCTTTGCCTGCCGAGGTTCCAGGCGGCTACACCAGGGAAACAATTAGCGAACTAAGATCCACGGGCGAGAATCGTCGTTGTTAGCGAAGCAAAAAAAAAGTATACAGAGAGCTCCATAGAATCCACGAGAAACCAATCGGAGTCGATCCGAGTCTCGATCGATCCGAACGAGTCACGGTTCGGTTTAGGCACTACGGGGAGCTCCCAGGAAACCCACGGAGAGAAGGCGGAAGATCGCGCGCAAAACGGACGGACGAAGGAGAACTCTAGAATCACGAGAGAGGACACGAAAAGCAAAGTAGCGACCGTTAGGATCCCTTTAGCGGAAGCTGAACGCGCACAAGATCACCGGTGATCGTTGCTCCTGCACGAGGTCCAAATTCGAGGAACGGTTTAGCCTAAGAGGACCATCGTTGGCCGTTTCGTCGTCCATCCCCGATCGTTTCACGCTTACCGATCGTTCGTACTACCGTGCATAAAGCTCGAACGGATCTGCGACGCGAACGCGCGGGCATCGTTCGCTCTGTCTTTCGTTGAACTCGCGACGATCGCGGCACGAGACGGGACAGGGTCGGTATCGCGTCGCGATCACCAGGATATATCGTGGCATAACCTGCGCAGTTGCCCTCGCTTGCATTCTCCAGCGTTTCCGCGTCGACGCGACAAACAACGATTACGCTTCCGACAACGTTGCGTTTCTATAAATTATTCGGTTTCGAACCGGTTGCCGGGAAGGCGGAAAGGGCGAGACACGCGACACTGTCCCTGCCGGATACATAATCAAAACGAAAGCTGGAAAATATTTTTGATCGGTGGGAGAACCGGCTCGTGCTTCGCAAGTCTTTCCTCCCAACCCCCCTCCCTCTTGCATCTTACTTTTTCTACTTTTTATATCTCGCCTTGAATCTTCGACGGAACGATACACGCTTCTTTCCGAGAGCTCGACTATTTTTCTAACACACACACACATACACACCCATACACGCAGCTATTATTACGGTTTCGCGAAAGATACTTCTTTCGTCGGTCCTGGCACCGACAGAGATCGGTACCGTGTTCCCCAAAGCTCCGGCCCGATATTCGCGGCCTGCTCGTTTTAAAATTCTTCTTCTAGTCGCGACTGCCATTCGTTTCTCCCGTTGTACGGTACACGATCCAGGACCATTGTCTTTTAACCAAACGTAGCTGTACGATCAGGCGCAGCCTCTCGTCGGAGCTCGATAAAACTCTGCACGCTGTTTTTCTTCGGCAACCATTTGGAACGCTTGCCTGCCCCGCTTAACCGATGAATTCTCCATGGCATAACCGATACACGTTTTGATCTGTTCGCGCGTCGAGAAGCTGTTTGTTTCGTTGCGCATTGTCGTCGGCGAGAAGCGATTTTATCAGCGTCCATGAACGACCGCGTATCATCTCACGACGATGACCCGACGCGCTGTCGATAGCCGGTTCAGATGGTCGGTATATATTTTTGTAACAAGAGAAGCGACGGACAGGGACACAAGAGGGAAAGCAATGTACCGGTTGTATAGTCTCGCGGTTAGGCTTCCTCTGCCTGCGGAGAATGGTTGATTGTGTACATAAATCAGAGAGAGAGAAAAACAGAAATTGTGTCGGTAAAAACGTGCGAATCTGTCCGAGGCATCAAGGGTTCGTTCCGCATAAATTTTCCAAGGGGATCGGGGTTTGATCTCTTAAAGTTCTGCTGATTCGCAACGACGAAACGTCCGAGATATTCGGACAATAGACGCGTATGTTTCCCATGCTCCAAAGAGTAGACCAAATCACGGAAGACCCTGAAGCCTCGAACATCGTCGACGGTTAACGGAGACGCACGCGCGCGTTTATGGCCTGCGTCCTGGCCGAAAATATCAATTCAACCATCCTAATCATAGTTTAATGTACATACGTACGTTGTATATGTAATATATAATTAGCTTGTGTGTGTGTGTATATATATACGTGGGCCGCTGGCAAACGCGAACATCGAAGATAGGCTGTTCTAGTCGACCGGACCTCGTGTTCCTAGCAGTCGTCGAATTAAAATAGTCTCGCGGGGTGTTCGCGGTTGTCCGGTTGCACAGAAATTACGAGGAACATTCAGGAATCCGTCGTGGGCATTCGCAGCTCAATACGCTTTGATTTTTATAAGCTACTTACTCTCGTGCACCACACACAGACTATCCTCGATGATCGTTGTCGTCACAGATTTTTAACGTGTTGCCACGGTGGTATGCGTCCGTCGAGCATCGATCTTTGTCGCGTGTAGACGGATCGTGGGAAGAAACGGTGAAGAAGGAGGAATAAAGTAAAGTATTGTAAGAGACAGATTCGAACAAGAAGAGTTTATAGAGAGTGCAAATGGGCGCAGCGAGTCTTTCGGTTTTCGTTCGCAGAGATTATTTTTACTTGTCCGGCCTAAGATCATGATCAGCTCCGCGAGCGCTCTTCCGTTTGAACATTCCATGATCGTCTCTGATTTAGCAAGCTACTCTCTGTCGCGATCGCTACGCAATTCGTACCGTTTACCCGAGCCTCGACTGTCCTGCGAGACTTTTAACGCGTTCGGCCCGTGGAGCGCATGGTCGACGATGAACGTGTTAAATATCAGGGTCTTTTCCCTTCGAAATAAAACGAAACGTTTTGGGAATTTCGACCTCTGTTGCGATCAATCGTTTGCGGCAGACCTAATCCGAAGATGGTTACGCGATCGCACAAACCACGCAGGAGAGACACTATGCGAATAATAATCTGTATTTGTAAATCTATCTTTTACGAATAACAATGGGGACCCCCTTGACACGTTCGTTGCGGTTCCGGTTAGGTGTTTACGAGTGTGAAAAGGAAATAAATGAAAAGAAACGCGTTCGGACGCTGTGCTGTGAATCAACGTGCTACTACTGTAACTTGGCTCGCGATATTTTCATTATGCGGGAACGTTTGATTTGTTGGGAAATTCGGAAGCGGTTCGGTCGAAGCGAGGTGAAGGAGGACAGGTAAAAAGAAATTCGCATAGAACGTGTTGATGTTGTCGAATGTGAGAACGATCGTTAAAGTATATTTGATTAGACGAAGGAACTATGTTTCACTTCCGTGGATTGACTGTTTAATGCCGTCGTGTCTATAAGAATCTACGAAATGTTATTTAAACGAAGGATAAAGGATTTCCGGTATAAATGATAAAGATAAATAGACTAATTAAATTAGGCTAGGTATTTCTCGCCCCTCATCCCCGCAGTTGAAGCAAATTAAATCGACGTTCTACGATCTGTGATCTACTCGTGTTAGATTCTTAACGATAAACTGGAAGGCCGACTAGTTAGGCAATTTCGAATTCAATTCTTACGGACTTTCGTCAGTCGTAACCTCTTTGATAATTTAGATTTACCTCATTGCGAATTCTATAGATACATACAGGTATATGTTTGTGTCGCACAGGATATAAATATTTATCTATATATATCTATACGTCTTGTTTTACATACTTGTAAATCAAACAAAAAGAAGCGAAAAGATGACATACTTAATTGTGAATAACATCTAAGCTGTTGCGCATATATTTTAAAATAACAATAAATATTATTTAAGAAAAATCTTACTCTGCTTATTCT
>CM052084.1:12099681-12153737 GCA_028453745.1 Agapostemon virescens
AACGTCGACCCAATACACGTATACGTAGGGTTTATTTAATTTGTTCCTCGAATGAAAAATATTGTTTGTTCTTGCCCAAATGATTCTTGCCGAGTTCCCTATAAAGCAGTATACAAACTGCGGCACGAATCATCTGCTCCTTAAAATCTAAAAATAGCGCCACAACACGTAGCGGCAAAACGCTCAAACTGGTAGGCAAAATTATCAACAGTCGATATCTGTGTTTCAAAAGAGAAGCGAAAAGATGACATGCTTAATTGTGAATAACATCTAAGCTGTTGCGCATATATTTTAAAATAACAATAAATATTATTTAAGAAAAATCTTACTCTGCTTATTCCAACGTCGACCCAATACACGTATACGTAGGGTTTATTTAATTTGTTCCTCGAATGAAAAATATTGTTTGTTCTTGCCCAAATGATTCTTGCCGAGTTCCCTATAAAGCAGTATACAAACTGCGGCACGAATCATCTGCTCCTTAAAATCTAAAAATAGCGCCACAACACGTAGCGGCAAAACGCTCAAACTGGTAGGCAAAATTATCAACAGTCGATATCTGTGTTTCAAAGGAATACCGATCGCTGGTAAATTCACTCTCGCATGTGGTGTTTACCCGTGATCCTTTACCCTTTAACCAGGCTTTACAATTCCCTTGTTTCGAGATAAAATGTGGTCACACTGCTAACCATCGCTATTAGACGCAATGTTCAGTGTTGTGTTTGAACACGTTTTGCAGTAAATCTTTAAAAATGGCAATAGGGAAGCAAGAAGTGCATCGACCAGGTGCGTTTAAACAGACGAACAAGCCACACAAAACTGGGAGACATCGTAGCAAAGGCTCGATAAGTAGCGACGTTAAAGGTAATGTTAATCGTAAACATGTCGATTTTGATTACAGCTTACCTATCAGAAACATAACCTAAAAATTCTGATAGGTTTTCCGTAGTAAACTATGTATATTATTCCATAGGAAAAGTTAGTGTAAAAGTCTTATCGAAACGTGTACGTAAGAACCTTGGGAAAGATGCTCGAAGGCACCAGTTGTCTCAAATTCGAAAAAATAAGAGAGAAGATGTCCTGCGACAGAAAAGAAATCTGGGTGGTTCCGATTCTGCTCCGATACTTGTATGCGTCGTTCCACTGCAAGAGAGCTTAGACGTTCAGAACATGTTGTCTGTATTGACGAAAGCGGACGAGACAGCGAATATAAATATTAGTCCTTGCGGCGCAACGCATATAAGGTATACCGCTTGGAAGTCTAAATTCTGCTATGAAGAATACAAAGTAATCTATCATTGAATTATTTTTTACAGTTTACCCAGATTCAAGCAACGGTTCTCCGTTATTGTGCCGCCTGTTGGTAATGTATTCGCCACACTGGACGCGACAAAGGTAGCTACAACTGTTCTTTTTGTTGTTTCTACACTAAACAGTCAAGGAGATCAAATTATTGATGACTGGGGACAAGAAATCCTTATGTCTTCCGTTGCCCAAGGACTGTCTACTCCGGTAGTTGCATTAACTAACCTTGACACCCTTCACATAAAGGTATAGTATTGAAACTTGTTCCACCTATCGGTGTAAATTGTGATATCGTTTGTTTACATAAATTTGTTTACAGAAACGTCAAGATTATAAGAATTATGTCCAGGCCGAGATTAAGAAGTGGCTTCCAGAAGAGAAAATTTTTCAGTTGGATACAGCTAGCGATGCCTTGAACGTTCTAAAACGAATAGGCTCCCAGAAACAGAGAAATGTAGCCTACAAGCACAAAAGGCCGCATTTATTAGCCGAGGAAATAAAGTTCAACTCTAACGAGGTAAGCTAGAGATAAATTATCTCTTGCGAGAATAAAATTACAACTGCGAATGCTGAGCGATCTGTTGTTACGTTATTCAGGATTCTACGGATTTGGGTACTCTCGCGGTATCTGGATATCTTAGAGGAATTCCGTTATCGGTCAATGGATTGATACATATACCAGGTCTTGGAGATTTTCAAATGTCACAGATCGATGCTTCTGCAGATCCATATGCGATGGAAACGAAGCAGAGAAAACGCAACGAAGCGATGGACGAAGAGCCATCGATCAGGGTCCTTGACCGCGCGGATCCAAAGAAACAAGTAATTTCACAAACAGGAACAACAAGACTGCGTGATATCGATAATATAAACGGATAGTTTTGATTGCATAGGAGTCTCTAGACAGTGAAAATATTCCGGATCCCATGGATGCTGAACAAACGTGGCCCACAGAAGAAGAAATGGCCCAAGCTGAAGCCTCTAGAAAGAAGAAAATTGTGAAGAAAGTCCCTAAAGGAACATCCGAATATCAGGCAGCTTGGATTCCCGATGAGGATGGAGGTACCTCTTTGATTAAACAAAGTTTAATAGATCTTTCATGAATGTATGGTATTTTAGAAGAAATGGATGATGAATATTCGGACGAGGAATCAGAGGACGATATGGATGTGGATGAAGCAAAACCTCAGGAAGACAGCGACGAAGAAGCAGAAGTAAACGAGGAGGAATACGAGACGATTACAATCTCGGAAGCTGCTCCAGACGAACAAAAATATGATCAAGATATCGATATGATAGAGGAAAAGGCAGCCATAGAAAAACTGAAATGTACGTTTGTCGCATTGGCAGGTATATCGTTTGCTTGATTTGTGCAATTAAACGAAACTATATTCCGAATGCAGCGGCAAAACTGGATGCACAATTCCCCGACGAAGTGGACACGCCGCAGGACACACTAGCAAAAGTTCGATTCCAAAAGTATCGTGGACTGGAATCATTTAGAACAAGTTCATGGGATCCGAAGGAAAATCTTCCTTCCGATTACGCTCGAATCTTCCAATTCGAAAACTTTGATAGAACAAGGAAACGTATATTCAAAGAATCAGAGGAAACAGAAGGAGCTATGGTAAATTGATCGATAAAACTGCTCAAAGTATTTCATGTCTATAAATATTCTATATATATATATATATATATATATATGTATTGTTTATTGCAGCCTGGCTGGTACATTACAATCCACGTTGCAAATGTTAGACGAGACCTATTCACTGCGTTTTGTGCCCTGGATAATCGTCCATTAATAGTCTTCGGTTTACTACCCAACGAACATAAGATGTCTCTTCTAAACATTGTACTGAAACATACCAATCTTAGTATGCAACCAATGAAATCTAAAGAGCAATTAATATTTCAATGCGGGTTCAGAAGATTTACCGCGTGTCCGATATTTAGTCAACACACAAATGGGAATAAGCATAAGGTGGGTCTTTTCAAAGTTTACATAGTATTATTGATATGCCTAAAATTTAACGTTTGTTTTAGTATGAGCGTTACTTTCGACCAAATATGACTGTTGTGGCGAGTATGTATGCGCCAATCACGTTTCCACCATGTCCAGTTTTATGTTATCTTGAAAGGTTGAATGGATCGTTGGTAAGGATCGATCACGGTTATTTCTTACCATTTATCGAATTAACTAATACAGTCAATTCTCCCATGACGCGTTTAATTCGTACCACGTCATAAGAGACGCAAAATTCGTACAAATAAAGTGAAATTAAACTATTTTTGCTCCGCGTTTAGAAGGACTTATTGTAAAGTGTAATGTATGATGTGTGGACAGGAACTGATAGCAACTGGGAGCATATTGTCTACGAATCCAGACAGAATCGTCGTGAAAAGAGTTGTTCTCAGTGGTCACCTCTTCAAAGTGCATAAACGATCGGCTGTTGTAAGATTTATGTTCTTTCACCGGGAAGACATAAATTGGTTCAAACCGATCGAATTACGAACAAAGTACGGTCGTAGGGGACACATCAAAGAGCCACTAGGTAAGTTGCAACATCTAGTCGAACCTACGAGTATTAATCAAATATAATTTACTGTGAATTACTTTCCATTTTAGGCACTCACGGTCACATGAAATGCGTGTTCAATGGCCAGCTGAAGTCGCAGGACACGGTTTTGATGAATTTGTACAAACGAATTTTTCCAAAATGGACGTACGAACCATTGTTATTAACACGCTCGTCCAATAAAGAAGAAAGCGATATGAATGTGGATTAAAATTAATGTTATCTAGTATTTCAATGTACATTTGAACATACGTACAGAGAATATTATGAAATAAAATGTTTTTGTAATTCTAGAAACTGTAGTGACTAATGTATTCGTTCGTATGCGTCTTTACTGTAATCGTTGATAGATCGCGTCACGTGTCACGATTGATTCTATTTAATCGGCTTTGACTCAAATACATTTTTTCTATCGTTCTAAAGGTTGCCCCTTACTAGAATACTTAGACAATGGACTTGGATTCTGCTTACATCGGTAATTATCAAAATATAGGTGAAGGAAGAATGAAATTTTTTTAAACAATTCTGAAATATATTTGTATTTTCATTGTATAGAACCTCTGCTCGACGACTGGTTAAAGGATCTTCGAACGGTAATTAAACAGGAGGAAAGTATCGTTAGAAACAACGATAAATATTACATGCCCTTTGTAGGTAATTATTAATGGTTTTTCCTTAAGCAATAAATTTATCGACTTTTTGTTTATGTCATGAATTTAATTATTTGCGCAGCGATACCGGCTCCGATCATTAGTGCAATTTTTCAAATAACAGAACATTTTGATCTGAGTCCAGATGCCAGATATATTACTATTCATTTGTACGATAGATTCATGTGCAATTATTTTTGGGAAGTGTATAAAGCTGAAACCATTGACCGTACAGAAGGTAGTTGGGCAGAAGTCTGCAAAAAGATCTCCAGCCAATCGAAATTGTATCTCATATCTTGTTTGCAGTTAGCTAGCAAGATGGATTCATATTCTAAGAACTTGGGAATTTCTCAAGTATGCGTATACTCTATTATAGGAATACAGTGGTAACTTTGAATATTTTAAATCATACATATGTCCTTTAGGTACATCACATTTTACAGTGGATAGATAAAAAGTCTGACTACAGTCAAAGTATAATTTTCTCATCAGAATTTAAAGTGTTTCAAATGGTAGGATTCAAAGTACCAATTTGTACTCCATTAAACTGTATAGAAGTGCTTCTAGCTGCAACGGGTTTGAGAAACATGCCTAACATGCAAGATTTAACAATAAATTTATTGGATTTAGTTTATTTGCAGGTACAAATTAATTATTGTTTTGTATATATGTATATAATTGGCGGATAATTAATAACAAAAAGATGGATCTGTTTGTAGAGAGAAAAATTATACTCCCATCTACAGTGTTTGATTCAGGGGCAAATAGCAAAGACTGACCAAGAGAAGAGGAACCTGATGACTTTAAAATCAAATGCGTTATTTCTAGGAGCTTCGATTGTCCTATGTGCAACATTTTTCACGTATATAGAAGCTCAGACAGTGAAAATCATCGCTTCGAAATTATCAGAAATGGTGGATATAGAAGCGGATAATATATGGGACATGGCCAATATTCTTCTTGTACTAGCAATTCAAGAATAATTATAAGTTGTTGTACAAATATGTTCAATTTATAAATAACCCTGTCTACTCTTACAGATATTGTTGTGCGAGAAATTCGGGTTAAAATTCACAAATGAACAACCATATCATTTAATATTACTATTATTTAATCTTAAACGTTTCTTGTCACTGTTCCCATAAGAACCGATGTAAATTCCGATAAAAATTATCTGCTATCGTTTGTTTTTTTTTTATTTAAGCTTTAGGCCTAACTTGGCCCATAAGCTGGCTTCTAAACAGTACATATTAAACATGTTAAACATAACATACATTGTACTTGTACCTATTTGTCTATAAACTACATACTAATACAAATATATATTTATCTATATAACCAGATATAACTAACTCTCTTATTTCCTATATGTTTGGTATCCGTTTTCTCGGTTGGTACATAGCTTGAACATATCACAGTTTGTTCTTTACTTCATACTGTATCTCACTTACTATTTGTTCTTATTATCTAAGCTTTTATATACATCTAATCAGTCTGTTTATTGCGCTTGTATAATATCGTCTTACTAAGTTATACATTTATACCTATGACTTTTTCTAATTTAGTCTGCTCGAGCAGTATGGAATATACATGGGGATTTGGGTTGTTAGAAGAACATGTTGTTTGCAGTGCAGAAGTTGTTGATGGAGCTTAGGGAGCTTATCAATTTTAAATGGAGGTTTCCATTTGTCTTTTAGTAATTTGTTAATCATTAGATTCCTTTTCCTGGTTCTGAGAGGACAGTGCCATAGTAAATAATCTATGTCTTGTGTGGGGTGATTGCATTCACATGTGGAGTGTCCAATTATCTTGAATCTGACTAGGGATATGTGTGTGTTGATATGATTGGTCCTCATCCTACCAAATCTTACAATAAGTTCTCTGGGGAGATCATGCTCACTGTACCAAGGTTTTTTCAGTGGCTTGAAGAAATGTTGATGGTATTTGTTACCTTTGTTGTGGAACCGAGCTCCGAGGAGAGATTGGAACTCGTTCCACGTTTCGTCTTTGAAGGACTCTTTGAAATCTGTGTAGGGAATTTTGTATTTAAGGGTTGGAACTTTACTTGTGGCTTCTTTTGCTAGATTGTCAGCAAGTTCATTCCCTTGTATGCCACAGTGGGCAGGGATCCATATGAATTTGACTTGATTTGGATTGTGGGATATGCTTGCTAGATTTATTGTTTTCCTTTCTTCTGGCATCTAGAATAGGAACTGGAGTGTCCGTGTATTTCTTTATATCTTCCAGTTCGCAGTCTGTGGAGAAGCCCTTGATAATGCCTTTTCTGGTGGTTCGAAATTTGGGTATAAATACGTTTATTCCCTGGAGGTCCTTGTTTTCGGATTTTACGAATTTATTTGCTTGTGCACCTGTCTTGAATTTTATGTTGAACTTTCCGAAACCTTCATTTTTGATTTCTTCCGCGCCTTCATGGTTCTTGCTCAATACTTTCGCTAGTATAAGAGCGTTTTGAGAGTTTTTGGGGTTTTCCTGTTTGGTCTTAAAGATGGCCGAGACATACGCCGGGCCTTTGTGGGATGTTGGGTACTGGTTGATAATATATTCACGTTTTCTTTTGGTGGCGAAAGTCTCTGCTCCCTTTTTTTTATCCTCTCTTACCTCTGTAGCTGATCTTTGTCTTTTGATAGTCGTGGCCGTCTCCGTGTTTTTCTTGGAAGCCATGGCGGCTTCACTTTTACCTGAGGCCCCAGGGGCTCAGGCTTTGGGTTTTTCTATTTCCACGAAGACTTTGTTGAGATCCTGAGATTTCGAAATAAATTTACTTATCCAAATTATGAAAAATAAATTGTAAATATGGAAAGCGTTCATAAGTCAGAGACCAAAAAGTCTTGGAATTATTTTTCAAGGTCCGTACAGCGCCAATTCCCATCTGCTATCCTATCTGCTATCATAAATGTCCGTACAGCGCTAGAACATGCAGCGGCAAAATGCTGAAACTATTAACAAAAATTACCAACAGAGAAATTCCAACATTTATCGACAGATGCAATGCTAATAATTTACAGAAATTTACCATCAGTAACACCACAGTTATTCTTGTTAGAATATACATTGGCATGAATCATGTTCATTGTGCCTTACCACAGAAAACGATAGGTATCGTTAAAAACTATGTGAAAACTATAACAAACGACACGATCCTAGACAGTAGACTTTCGTTAGAAAAGAATTTAATTGAAACATGAAAAATTTCCACACAATTTACAATGATCTCTAAAATGGAAGAAAATATTGTACAAATATCAAATGAAACAGTGGGTTTCGCCTCAACTCTATACGAACACGTACAATTCCTTATCTTCAATATTTCCCATAAATCAAATCGAAATAATTATATGACGCCATTTAAAATGTATAAGCGAAGATCTCAAAATGGCCACCAAGTGACCCTAAAAATCGGTTAAGAAACTTTTCCCATGGAATTTTAGGGTATCACGACGAAAACTCCGGTACATTTTTAAGCACCATAAATCTATACTCTTAATTCGTTACGCTACTTATACAGCAGCATACACCTTATATACCTCTATCTTTCTCTCTTTTCTCTCTTTCTCTTTCTCAAAATGTTTAGGTTTTACTTTCGACTATAACGTGAAGAATGATTCTGATTCATCAAGAAGAGTATGGTTCAGTGAAAACGTGGGGAACGGAAAAATCTAATCTGAGAAAAAAGTATTTCCTTTTGGTTGGACTCTGCTGGGGTCGGGGATCTCCCACAGACATGGATTGTGCATGTAATGGTTTACACACATGCCTATGTGTAGAAAAGAGAACAGTGTGTACGATTTACGAGAAATCCGCTGTCTGGAGTAGAGTGAACGATAAATATAATTTGATGCTTGTGCGACCGATGAATGTAAATCCATGAAAACATTTCTACCGAGAAGAAAACATACGGCGTTCAGTTTCCATTAGCTCGGCCATCACTCGAAAGAGGCGCCTTCGACGAGCGTTGACACGGACACAGAATCCTATCAGGATGAACCACCGTAATTCTTACTAACGATGTCGTTTAATTGTCAGGCATGTTCACCGGTATTCCTATTGATGCACGTTCGAATTGTACCGTCGTCGATTCGAAAGGACGTTCGCCAAACTACGTAAAAAGTCGTACGAGCGCATATGAATCATAAGAAATCCCATGCCAAAGTCGACCGTTTCAGGTACGTCATCTTCGCTAATCGAAAACAAGATACAAACAGAACGAAAACACTGTAACTAGCCGCATACCGACTTAAATACTGTTGTTTCACTGTTTGTCTGATCGTTAACAACCTATTTTACTAATTCTGTGAACAATAGGCACCTTATACCCGAGATAAATGTTTTTATTTCAATTAAATTGTTAAAGGGTCACATACGGAATTCAGTGTACTCTGCGATGTTAGAAGTTGGTTTGAGGGTGGTCCGTGGACGAGATTGGAACTGGGATGACCAAGATGGTGGAGAGGGCCATGCTGGAACCGTTGTAGAAATTGGCAAACCACCCTCTTTAGGGAATTCAGCTTCCAGTCCTAATCCCTTGGAGAGAACTCCAGACAAAACAGTCATAGTCGAGTGGGACCATGGCTCTAAAAATAATTATAGAATTGGATACCAAGGAGCTTATGATCTACTGGTATTCGACAATGCAGCCACCGGTGTTAAACACATCAATATTATCTGTGATGGATGTAAAAGACATGGAATAATTGGTATCAGGTGGAAGTGCGTTCAATGTCCTGATTATGATTTGTGTACTCAGTGTTACATGGCTGACGTGCACGAACTGAATCACACGTTCCAAAGATTTGAGACAGCTAATTCTGTTGGGTTGGTCTTTTAAATATTATTTAAACTATTTCGTAATAAATAACACAACTAATTTATAATGAATTTCCTAGGGTCCAACTAACTCAGAGAAGAGGCTGCACTAAAATACCTTTGAAGGGAATATTTATGGGGGCTAAGGTTGTTCGCGGTCCAGATTGGGAATGGGGAAATCAAGATGGAGGAACAGGTACTGTAAGCTTTCTATTGGATTAGAAAGCTTCATGATTCGATCGATTTGTTTGATATTCCAGGAAACACTGGCAGAGTCATGGAAATACGTGGCTGGGATAACGAAAGCAGTAGATCTGTGGCAACTGTAACTTGGTCCTCGGGAAGCACAAACGTGTATAGACTCGGGTACAAGGGTTGCGTAGATTTGATTTATGTAGAGGAAGCAACATCTGACACATACTACAAAGAGCATCTTCCAATCCTTGGTCAACCTGTAATGACTATATCCGAAAACGGGAGCAGCTCGACGCCAACCAGGAATACCACTCTTTGCATCATGTCTAGTCCATCTCACTCGACGTTCAACGTTGGGGATAAAATTAAAGTTTTAGTCGACGTGGAAACTCTGAAAGAAATGCAGGGAGGTCATGGTGGTTGGAATCCACGTATGGCCGAATACATAGGGAAGGTATAAAAGCGATGAAAAGATATACCGCATTTAGAGTTCGATCCGACCACCTTATTTTCACGATTGCGCCCAGGTCGGCAAGGTCCACCGAATCACAGACAAAGGAGACGTTCGCGTGCAGTTCGAGGAATGCAACAATAGATGGACTTTCCATCCGGCAGCGCTCACAAAAGTCACGTGTAAGGACACGTTCTCTTTGGGCGATATAGTTCGAGTAAAAACCGATTTGTCCGCCGTGAAGCTTTATCAACGAGGTCACGGCGAATGGATAGATGTTATGAAAAACGCTCTCGGGAAAACGGGGAAAGTAATTAAGATATATTCCGATGGGGATTTACGAGTAGCCTTGGACAGTCATACGTGGACGTATAATCCATTGAGCGTTACTCTCGTTCCCCCGGGATCCGAGACTACATCCGTTCCGGATGAAGCGGGTAGGAGCAGAGACTGGCCGAGTATGTTTGACTCTTCGATTGTTTTTTCGATCAGAGCTCTGACTAGGTTTAATCGATTGGAATTCTGATTGGTGATTTCTTCAGGCGACGGTGTGGACACAGAGGTTGAGAAATTATTGAGAGACGCAGTTAGGGGGGAAGCTGCCGTATCCGCTGTTCAGGAATTCCTAAAGAAATATCCTGGCAGAGTAGACGCAAGAGCCGGCGGTCCCGGTGGTGGAAAGAAGACCTGTCTGCAGGTTGCGACGCATCAAGGACACCGGGATCTTTGTATCCTTCTCCTGGATGCCAGGGCATCGTTGCGCGCAGTAGACGAAGATGGAGATACACCTCTTCATTATGCTGCATTTGGGTATATGGGAAACTAAACGATGGAACTAACAACGTCCACGTGATGAACGTCGATTAAAAATGTACTTACATTGCGCAGCAACCAACCAGAGATCATGGAGTTGCTGTTGTCACGCGGTGCACCGATCAACGCCGTGAACAACGGCAAGTGCAGCGCACTGCACGTCGCTGTCAACAAGAAACATGCTCAGTGCGTGAAAGTCCTGTTACGCCACCATTGTGACGTTAACCTGCAAGATTCGTACGGGGACACGGCATTGCACGACGCCGTAGGCAAAGACGCTATAGGAAAAGATGCTTTGGATATCATCGACGCGCTCTGCGCCTGCGAAACGGTGGATTTCACCTTGAAGAACAACCGAGGCTTCAACGTGGTGCATCATGCTGCGTTGAAGGGCAATGCTCAGTAGGCATACGTTGATGTACGTGATGCGTTTGCGAAACACAGATTGAATACTTTCTTTTTTGTTTTGTACAGCGCAACGGAGAAATTGGTAACGCGGGCGAGGCACTTGGTGGACGTGAAGAAAGATGATGGCTTTGCGGCATTGCACCTGGCGGCTTTGAACGGCCACAAAGATGTTGCGGCAATACTTCTTTCTCCAAATGGCGGTAACGCGGAAGTCGATTTGCGTAACAATCGTCGCCAGACACCGTTGCACTTGGCCACGTCGCAAGATCACTGGGCTCTGGTGGAATTGCTGGTGCATCACAACGCCGACATCTCCTGCGCGGACACCAGCGGCGACACAGTCCTACATATCGCTGTGGTAAAGAGTCCGAATCAAACGAACGTTGTCCCTACGCCGGAGAGTTGTCGGGACTCGCCGCTCATATACGCTGTGAGTTTTGCCACTGTGCTTTATCGCATTGGTAATACCTTGACTTCTGCTTGAACGCGTTGCTTCGTTTTAGATATGGCAGAACTTGGCTAGACAGGGCATCAAGACAGAGCTGGCGTTGGCTTGCTTTCTAGTGAGCGTCGACAGCGTTTCCTCCCTTCTCGAACACGCTAGAAACTCGAAAAACAAAACGCCTCTAGATCTTCTGGAAATGGATCCTCAGCTTGCGCCGTACACGGATCTACTGCGTTGCTATCAATACCAAAGCAACAGAACCCAGTCAGAGTACGTAGAGGCTGGCCTAGCTATATATACTTGATGATGCTTGATGATTTCATCTTTTTTTTTACATTTTTTCAAAGCCTAAACGATTTACTGTTTTGTGCACCACAGAATAGAAAACTCTCCCGCATCGCAGTCTTCTACATACCAGATAGAGTCCCCAGCACAGACCGAGGCGGCACACGAGCCTAGAAAGGGTGTAATTTCCGGTATTGAGATTGCCGAGATTGCCGATTGCCACGATTGTTTAGGTACAGTAACGAATACGATCAACGATTTGAATTGGTTTAATCCTAGTAGTAGGATGGATAATAATGGATAGGATAATGCGGTGTTATTTTTCCAATGCTACTGATAGAGTGTAAAATAATTATTGGCGATGCGTTGTCTAGGTGTGGACGGTCAATCGGCGGCCGGCGAGAACCCCTTAGCAAAACCAAAGGACAAGGTAAAAGACCCTGCGCTAGAAGATAAGAAGAAAGAGGAGACTCAAGAGAAGGAGAGAGAAAAAGATAAGGATCTAGAGCGACTGCGTTACTTGGAGACCAGGGTAGCCGATCTAGAGGAAGCCAACTTGTGCAGCATTTGCATGGAGCGTCGACGCAACGTCGCCTTCCTCTGCGGCCACGGAGCCTGCGAACATTGCGCGACTCCGTTAAAAACTTGCCACATGTGTCGCAACATAATCACAAAGAAAATCAACTTGTACTAGGGACAATCGATTGAACGTTCAGAGAGAGAGAAAGGAAAGAAGGGAAAGGGAAATCGAATCTTTCCCCGGGTGACGAAAGCAAATTGTTTAGAAGTGTATAAAGATTAAATACCCAAAACTTCAACTGCCAAAATACACAGGTTTTCTCGATTTCTTTTCTTTTTGTTTTTGTCAATAGTGTAAAATATTTGCAAAAAAGTTTTCTTATTACACCAGCGTCGTGCCATAAAACATAAACGAACGGTATCCACGAACATATCACGAGGCCAATGTAAGCACGAAACGCGCATGCAGAGCTTTGTTTTCACGTGTTCTGTTTCCACTTTCAATCTTCGTAGGAGGAAAGTGTTCAGATAGACACGGACACACAGTAACGCGTTTTTCTTATCGCGAGCAACGCTTTGCCTGTGTAATCCCGTCCATTTTTTATCATAATTTTTGAGAATACAAGTATCGTGTAAGAATCTTCCTTCTTGTACCTACCGAAAATGTTCGAAACGCGCAACTTGGTTGGATCGAGGACAGCGTTACGGAGTTTGTTCTTCTGGATGTGCGAACATGCTTACGGTAGAATTTTGCTTGTCAACTATCAAGAGCTATCGAACATATCGTACACACATCTTTCCAGGATACATAATGTATATTGTTAAAGATTGTAGAATATGTAACCGATTTCTATTGCTTTATATGTAATATCAATGTGACATTAGCGATATTGAAATTTTAACGATACTAAGAGAAAATACGTACATATACGTCGTAAATGATATCAACGGATATCGCCCGTAGCCAAAAGTATGAATAAGTATCGAAGAGGAACCTTACATTTACCGAATAATTTATAGTCTCTTTGTGATCGAACAATGAAAATAAAAAAAGGATTGTCGAGTACCATTAAGGATACTCTTTCTTTTTTTATTGTATGTGCCACGATGAAACGAATAGTTTCCAGTACAAATTTTTAACGAACAATCTCTGTTGTTAACGAAAAGGAGCAATGACCAAACCCCGGGCGAAGTTACCTTTTTTCATTAAAAATTCATCGCGATGGAAGCAAGCACACAATCCTTGCGCGTTGTAGTTTCTTTTGAAATGAATTGCACGGATTCTTCTTGCCTGGTTCCATTGGTCGAATGATTGAGTCAGGACAAACGTAAAGTTTGCGACGAAGACAGACACACGTTAAAAAGGACGATGATGATTTCTTTCATAATATAATGGTTGTATTGTCGCGAAGTCTGTGTTTGCGTGTAACTACAGCAGATTTCTACAGTTTCGCGTGATTCGAAACGCAACTTAAATAAACAACGTCAAAAAAGGAAAAAAAACAATCGGAACTTCGTACAACATTCAACCGCCTTAAATCATAACACCTTATAGATTACGAGAAAAAACGAAACATATACAGTTTGTGAAATGTACAAAATCTCGATTCATTCTTATCTTCTTTTTTGTTTTTCTTTCAAATATTTTAAATTCACCATCTTTACGCAGATGTTTGTGACCGACTGCATTCCAAACTTGTGCTAAACCGAAAACATAATTCTCTCATCGTGTGTCCCTATTTAGAACAACCTACCCCTTCTTCACTGAAAAGGCAAAGTCGGAAACAGCAAATAACAATGTAACAGAGACGCTGAACGGTCTACGTCGCATTTCAGACGATACTAAAACAGTGTGGTTCTTTTTTTCCGTACCTTAGCTTAGCAAGCAATCTTATTTATTTTGGTACTCGATAAAATTCAATAATCATATGTTACAATATTGAGCCAGTTTGCAAAACTGTAGCGGTAGTAATGATGATGATGTTGATGATAATAATAATAATAATAATAATAATAATAATATTTTTTTTCTCCTAAGTAACCTAACGCAATATACTATTCATTAGTTGATATTATATTATTTAGTACCCTAGTAAAACTTAAATGAATTTCCGGCGTTGAAGCCATGCGATCGGAGATTATCTAACTCTAACTATAGGACCATTTTATCCGCGTGCTTTGTGTTTATTCCTCATTCCTTGTCGAAGGGCGAGACACGGCGTTGACCGACCTCGGAATACAGGACGACCAAGCCATTTAATCGTTTCATTTTTTAAGACTCAATTAAGTCCGTGTGAAAAATCCAGTCTGTTCTAAAATCTTTCCTCCCTTTTTTTTTCTTCTTCACATATACCAAAAACTGATATGAGATTGTTGGCACCGGAACCGACCGATGCGTCTCACGAGCTCCACTGTATCGATACGCAAAAGCACAATTTTATCTTTTCATATTTCACCGTTTCCTTGCTCAAAAACACGAAGTGCACTTCATTGTATGTACAATAAACGTGACGAGGGTCGATCGATTCCGGGCGACAGCCGCGGAAACGACGAAAGCGAACGCGTTTTGCTCGGCAAAAGGAAACCCTTTCTCCTCCAGGAAGAAGAGAATTCAAATCCTGTCGATCGTCGGATCGTTAAACGTTTGTGTTAACATTGCTTTTCTTTCCGTTTCGTAACAGTCTTTCCTGCGATACGTCAAGTGGTTAATTTCCGTGATCGTTTTAATTCTACTCGCGTCTACTAAATCTGATTATACACGCTGATAAGTCATCGGGACACGGAATCGCGATCCGTTGACCGAACCAACGATCCTCTTTTTCTTTTCTTTTCTCAATCCTTTTTCCATTTAATATCTCCTCCGCTATCGAGGCATCTATAAGACAGACCGATTCGTCTACGACCACGCCCCGTGCGTGATGTTCCTTCTTTTCAATTCAGAATTTCTGCCGTTTGTTGTTCCACGATCGAATAGAATGGACTCGGTGCGACGCGTGCTGTAGTCGCGCCGGTGTGTCCGTTCGTCGAGTGCAATTATTGTCAGCTACGATCGAGTCCTGAGTATAGTCGAACACTGTTCTCGCGAATAGAGTTCAATCACTTTTACATAACGACCTCGCACTCTCTGCTCTATTATACTTGACCGCGAACGCGATGCGGCCTCGGGTGAGAATATCGCTTCCGCTAATATTACAATTTCTATAATTATAATCGTGCCTAGGCATGCACGGATCCCGTCGCATTAATATTGCTAGATTTCGTCGGTTTTGTGAGTTTCGAGGTGCCATTTGCGAACTATACAATCTAACGTGTCCAAGCGTATGGGCCATTCAAAGGTGCATCAATCTCGTCGTCGTGTCGTCGTCATTATCGTCATCGTCATCGTCGTCATTGTCGTCATCGTCGTCATCGTCGTCATCGTCGTCATCGTCGTCTTCGTCGTTAAACAATGTCCGCAAAAATGTTACGAATAATCTCGCGTGACGTACAACATCATGACATAGGTCTCTCCCTCTCCCTCTCTGTCTCTCTCAACATCTTCGGCGTTTTTTTTCGGTAAAGTATTTTAAATTCGACGAGCGAGCCACCTTTACCAAATTCAATTTTCATTTCGCATATAATCGAAACATATAAAAACGATTATATAACAAACTACCATGAGCGAAAGGCGTGAAACCAATCCCCGGAAAGTTAACGTACAATCATTATCAGCGAGAAAAATCAAAATGCTAACACGAACGTGCGCGCGAACCATTGTACACAGTAAACAACACCGCTACGTTGCATGAATCTTGATTTCTACAAAAATATAAATTTATACAAACTTCCGGAGTATTGAAGTATCGTCGAATAACAATTGCGTCGCGAGTTGAATGGTTTCGCGCGTGCCGCATACGGTATATAAACAAGATATGGAGGAACAGCTCTCGACTATCGAGGTACGCTTCTCTCGGTGCGCATGTCCGATGCGAAAACAAAAACAGGCGCTAAAGCAATCGAGTCTGAGCAGCGATTATCAAATAAATCGGTCCGCGATTGGTTAACAAAAAAAAGAGAAAAAAATGTAAAATACGAACGAACGAACGAACGAACGAACGAACAAACGAACGAGAACAAACAAACAAATCGATTGCATTTACAACGAAGAAGAAAAACTAGTATTGCCGATGATTCGGCGGATTCAAGCGACGACCGGCTGCTCCGGGCTACACGGCTGCAGCTCTGGCTCGTTTTGGGGTTCGGTCGTGTTCGTGGTTGTGGTGTTCGACGTGTTTGGTTCGTGGTTTGGACCTGGATTCGGCGTCACGGCCGCCCACTGGGTCGTGTACGGCGCTGCTTTCGCCTGGCGTCTGGCTTTCTTCCTGGCCCGTATTTCTTCCATCACCAAGCGCAGACGTCTCATCTTCCCCTTCATTACCTCGTTCTCTTTCGACACCTCCTCTGTAGAAGAAATCAGTCGGGTTGCAATAAACGAAAAACATAACAACATCTCGAAGAGAACCGTACTCCAAAATTGATCTCTGACCGTGCGCACGATCAGAGACGCTTACGGTTTACGATTCTCTCTGATATCACCCCCGGTGAAATGTATTCTAATTCGCTATTCTATCTATTCTATTCACAATTTATATGAAATGTCCTCCTATATTTTACAATTAGCTTTAACCGTCCCGAGCATGCAGAACACACGACGATAAGAATTTCGGTTCGGTACTGTCTACCAAGGGGTGGTATCCTGCGAGATACAATACCGATGGAGTATCCAGATGTGGATGAGTCGTGACACCCGATAGGTGTCGAAGTACCGTTCACAGTGGTTGTCGTTCCAGTGGTGGACGGAGATGACGAAGACTGTTGACGGCCACTGGAATGCCTGTGTTGATGCCTATAGTAGCCCGCAGTTGCTGCTGGTTTCGCGCACAACAAATCATTCAGAATGTGAATGATGGTGCTTATGTCTCGTTTCGGGCGTCCGTGCCCATCCTGTAGAGCCGGGTTCAAGGTCCCGCTGAACGTACCCGAGTACACACTCTTTCCATAATGGTGCATACTCTCGATTATTGCACCTTGCCTGCGTCTCGCATTCTCCTGTGCTCGACAACAAAGAACTTATTAGTCATCACCCGGCAACGAAGATTGGCATCACGATTTAAAGCAACTGATCGTTCAAGATAGTCGAATCGCAAGATCATGCACTAATCGCATAAGAATCGTAAAGTATTCGATGAGTCGTCGTGTTAAAACCTCCACGTGTATGTGCGTGTGACCGATACCGATACAGATACCGCGGTAGCAAAGAGTAGCGTTGAACAAACAAGACAAGAATATACGTTGCGTTTAAGGACCCAAGAGACTCTCTCTGTACGCAAAGCGTTTCACAAGATCACCGCAACTCTACTAAAATACCATTCTGAGAATTGTAAGAAACGGCGGAGTCTTCTCTTAGGACCCCGACGCAGACCGTTGCTCTAAATAAATACGAAATACAGTGATATACACAGGGGGAACTGGCATCGGTAACAGTGTATACCTCTGCGAGGTCGACCCGCGAGGTGAGTACCTCAGAGGAGATCTGCTTCAGTTTCTGCGTTAGGTTACGGGAGGCTTCGGCGAGCGTCCTGGTACTCTGCTTCAGTAGGAAGGAGGTAGGACTTTGTGGGCTGGTGTCACCGGTCTCGACGTCGCCGTTATGGTTATGGTGGTGACCGGTACAGAGCTTTTTCCTCGGCGGCGACTCGATGATGTCGTAGGACACCACGTCCGAGCATCCGTGACCGGTAGAGGTAGATTGTTGCGTGTGGTCCACGGTGGCGGACGATTGCGAGGTGTTCAGGCTGGTCACGGCGGGTTTGTTTCTGTTGTGATGATGATGATGATGGTGGTGATGGTGGTGGTGGTGTCCGTTGTGATGGTGATTGTGGTGGTGATGATGGTAGAGAAGGCAGGACTGACACGCCACGGTGTTACCGTTCGCCGACGCGGGGCTGTGATTGCTGCTACCGGTGCGAGATACGCCGGTGGCTTGCGACTGCCCGCCGCAGAACGACGAATGCGTGGGACTGACCGAGGGTTGGGTCGAGTAAGAGGACGAGGACGAGGACGAGGACGAGGACGAAGACGAGGACGAAGAGACCGAGGAGGCGGTGGTCGTTCGACTCGAGCAAACTGGACTGGTGGTCGTGGTGGCAGTCGCCAAGCTGGCGGCCGCTTGCATCGCCGACACCAGCCTGCTGAACATGGACGACGTCCTTCTAGCCGAGGTACCGTTCTGCAGTTTCGTCGAGGCGCTGCTGGCCGACCGACTCGTCAGAACCGTTGACCGTCTACTCTGCAGCGACGTCAAGACGTGGTTCGAGGGTAGATTCGACCCGTTGGAACTGCCGATCGTCAGACCGGTACCGTTTCCGGTGGTTTGATTAGCGGTAGGCGATGTCGGCGTCACCGTCGATAGTTGCAACTGTATCAGCATCATGTCGTCTCCCAGTCGCATCGTCAGGTTCAGAGGTGCTTTTCCGGACAGGAAGTCGTTCACCTGGGAATCGTTAAGGCTCTCCAATGCTTGCATCACGCTCTGCTCCGGTCGTTGTGCCTGGAAACATTTATGCTAATTAATCCCAACGCGTCGATAATCGACTTTTTCCTGTCGCACATAATAACGTATACGCGGAGTTCGGTGATTCATTCGATATTTCTAGACCCCGACGTATACCCCTGTATCGCGATTACAACGACACGCGCACGCTGTCTAATGTTAAGAAAAAGAAACCCTACGCTATATTCGCGCAGCATGAACAAAGACCGGATTAGTGGCTTCTTCTAGAAAGATTCCTTTCTAGTACGTGGACGGGGTTGAAAGAGTCTTGTCTATCGCTCGGAGAAGGTCCGAACACTGCGCCGATAACGGTCCTTTTCCCCCCGGGGCTCGGGCTCTATTCATCCAACGGGCAAGATGATGAGCTCGGGGAATCGATCAGCCTACGACGAGAGATGGAAACGCGAGAAGACCTGCAGAAGAGAGGAAACCTCGCGGAACCACGGCTCAGACCCTCGCCGAGCCGCGCCTAGCCGCAGCTAGCCTATCCCTCGGTACACCTAACGGACTTCCTTTCGCTGACGGTCATCGGTATATTCGGTAATTCGATTTGTCCGCACACGCGCCCATTTCGCCTCGCCTCGCCTCGCCTCGCCTCGCTTCGCGTCGCGCGTCGGGGAATCTGGGCTTCGGTGAATGGACCTGCGACAGCGGCTGACCCGCTTCGGCCATGTAATGCTTCGTTAACCCTCTCAAACCCGAACAACGCCCGTGCACGCCCTCGAAGTGTCGACGCCAAGGTACGGATGGGCGTATCCACAAAAATATTCCTACGCAACGATCCATTTTATCCGATTCGAATTTCTCGACGATCACCGTGCATCTTGCCAGCTCGACCGCGTTGTACCATCCAGGCTTGGGCAGGCACGTTTCGTTTGGAAAAGAATCAAACATTTAACAAATCTCTAAACGTTCAAGAGTAATGCAAGCAAATACGCTCGAGTTTATTATCGCAAAGGATCGACGAAAAGTATACTCGCTGTTGCTATGTAAAGATAAATTTGGGTAAGACAAGAAACAATGAACATATACGGATACAAGTTACTAATTATCGGTAGTTGGAATTTCTCGTTTCAAAGAATATACAATGAAAACGTGCAAATAAGCGAACCGCGCGATTACTTCAAAATAACATTTACCCAAACAAGACAACGTCGTTCGAATAATACCAAAGTCTGGTATCATCGTTTATCCTTCTCGTGTAGGTACACTGTCGCATAAAAGTAAACGGACGCTTTCGCAGTTACGACAAACCGTATCTGAAAGTAGTTACGTGTTAGCGAATATTCGTCGAACGTGCATTAAGAAATAAATTGAAAATGTACATCCCTTGGAATCGATTTTTCGAATATTAATACGAATAGACAGTACAATCGTACCTCCGTTATACGCGAGAACGATACGACCGTAGCGATTAATCGCGCCGCCATTATTTAACGGTTCGATCGTGCCGCGTGGGGACACCCTCTATACTAAAACGTCGCAATAACGGCCAATGGAATAACCATTTAATGCTGCTTTCGGACACGCTTCCCACACGTCCTCCCCCAGAGATAACGCGAAAGCGCGAGGTGCGCTGCTTGTTCCTGTCTGCAGAATTTCCATGGGACGATCGATAAAACTTCCCGTCGAGAGAAGCATTTTCGACTCGTCGCTTCGCTCTGTCTATCAAACTTTCAACCTATTTAGCGACCTAATGCCGCACCGTCTCTGTTATGCTTCCTCCGTCTTCCATCCGCATAGCGATCGATTTTCTTCCGAACCCTTTAACCAGAAAAATAAAGCTATAATAAAACGCCCGCTAACGGATACTTCGAACGCGCATCTTGTTCTCACCGATTCGAACAAAACGATTCGAAAACCTCATAACCCGAAATGGCTGAAATTGTAACTTCGGTTATCGAAAATTCTGTCACCAGAAGGATGTCGAACACTCTTCTACTTTTACATTCCGTGGATCCAAAGGACTCGAGAGACCTGCGAAATACTTATTATATTATGCTGCATCGATAAGGAAGGAAGTGATACCGAAATGTTTCGAGACGCCGAAAATCCTTCTATTTACAACAATTTCAGCCAACTTCGAGCATGGAAGTCCTCGGAGCTTTCCCTTTTCTCTTCTGCAATATTAAATTTCTCTGCGTAAAACCGTTCTCGTTGCCTTCGCAAACAGCGTTCGGTGTGCAAGCGACGTCTCTTCTTGTAGGTGTAATAATCGGGCATGCGATAGCGTCGAATCATAGCTCCACTCTGCTCGTTGCGTGATGAACAAAGAAAAAAATCTGACGTAACATAGTACCGGAAACTAAAGCAGCCGAGACGATACGGTGGCCGAGAAACCAAGTGACCCGATGATACACGAACAGCCAACCAGAGTTAACGGCGCTCGCCGAGATCACCATTCTTGTGAGAATTCCTGTTCCGAGCGTCCTCCTCGACGGCGAACGGTTTTCTTTGACAACCGCAACCGGGTTGCGATCACGGACACGAGAGACAAACGAAACGAACACGATCCGGAACATATGCGACGTTTGCTCGCGCTCTTTCGACGCGATCGTTGATCTATATTATCGACTCGGTGTTCGGCCATTAAAAATCGAATTTGGCGATGGGAAACTGACTTCCATTTTTGGATTCATGGTTTCGGTTGAGGCTCGGCGATAAACGCGATCGTTGAAAACTTGTTTTCGATATTTATTAGAAACGAAGACGACGGTGACGATAAATTTGCAAGTGTTTTCAGAATTTATTAACACGAATGTTTTTTGCCGTCGGTATGGTATGAAAATGCAACTTACCAATAGGCCGGTTTCCACGTTCGGCACTAACGTGAGCCGGCTGCCATCTTGCAAACGATTTTCCTTGAGAGTTCCCTGTTGCAGTAGCCTGAAACAGACATCGAACAAGTTTCGTTGTGAATGTTTATACCGATAAGATTGACGATGTTTAATAGCAAAAGTTTCTCGTGGCGTTCGCGACAATGGATAGATAAGACCGGTTCGCAAGAGGCGTTGCCCCTTTTCGTTCGCAAGGCTGCAGGAATTTTCCTTGCAGTTACACCTCTTCGAAGAAGTCGCGACCCGTGGTGAAACGCCGTAAGAAAAATTAGTGGGAATCTGGAGGCCCTTTGAAAAGTTAATACGTTATTCGCTGTGTTTCGTAGCAAAACGGATGCGTCTCGACGACATTGACGCCGGTCGTCCGTGGTAATATCGCGGAAAACAAAAGGAGGAACAACGATAACGGACACGGCGCGATCTTCGAGACTAGACCAGTCCGATAAAGCGGTACACTGTCGCCTATAGAGAATCGTGCGGGGAGGGCTCACGAAGTCGCAAACAGTTCGTAAGAAATTAATATTGACTTAGCATGACCCGGAAATTGTGCAACTTCCTTCCAAAGAAATTTCACCTTCTATTCCGGTAAGCTCTGGCAAAATATTTATAATTGGACGCGACCGCTGTTTCTCCCCCGTTTCTGACGAGAGAGGATAGAGCGTCACCGTTCACCGTTAACTTTTACTTTCGATCGTCGGTCATACTTTGTTTTCGGTATAATCTCCCATTAAAAATTCCGCGCATCGAATTATTTCATAAGAATTCCCCCATGGAGAAGCGCGACGGAACGCGCACAAAGGACAGGGGAGACGAATTCTCGCGTGTTCAATGCAGACGGCAATAGATGGCATCGTGTGTTCGGCGTTTCGAAGATAAAGTAGGGAAGCTGTTTTTCTCGCGAGCGAAGCGCATCGAACGATCGTAGAATAAGAAATACACGCGAATACAAGCATCGCGTCAGTTTCGTTGGTCGGTAGGGTATCTTCCATGCGAAATATACGGAGACAACGACGCGCACACGAACGCCGGTAACAAAGACGCGATAAGGAACATTTGTCGACACCTATTCGACGCGCAGATCCGATCAGCGTCACGCTATATCGTTATGGCGTGTGCGACGGAGAGATAGTCCGGATTATACAACCACAGGGTAATGGCCGATTCAAATTTATTTACGATGCTTCGTTACCG
The DNA here is from genome assembly GCA_028453745.1 of Agapostemon virescens. Lineage (NCBI taxonomy): Eukaryota > Metazoa > Arthropoda > Insecta > Hymenoptera > Halictidae > Agapostemon > Agapostemon virescens. Next base: position 12,122,776 of record CM052084.1, read on the forward strand.
GTAAAAATAGCACCGATTACCTGCCCACCACACCTTTTATCGGATCATTACACGAACGGTTCTCCCCCGTCAAAGCGTTGGCACACGTTCGAAAGTATCGAGGAGCTAGTCCCCGAAACGATTGCGAAAATCTCGACATTCCGTCATTAACGTTTGTGTTATGAATCAAGCTTTGATTCTGCGAATCGAACATTCGTTCCGCGCGACCTCGAACGAAAATAAACCAAGAGATCGTAGAGCGATATAACCTTGAGAAGGGCACGATCGTTAATCGATGTCGGACAAAAGTTATTTCGAATAATCTCATTTGTTCGTGTAGAAAATTATTCGTGGGATTCGGATGCGTCGCGCGCAGAAACGCCGCCGTTAAGTCGACAGCAATAAGTATCGTTCGTTGCTCGTTGTTCGAATAATAGCCAGTCTTTTTATGCCGACACGTAAATTCGAATTCGATAAAATACGGGTCTTGAACTATACAAATTTTGATAGATTAAGTTTTCGATGTATTTACAGGCAAATTACGAAACAAGAAACGTCCAGACGGTTGAACGTAGCATCGGAACCGGAAGTGCGAGGGTGGCGGATCTTCGAGGTTTTCGATATGTCGAACGCGGCGCCACTTGGACGGACTCGAACAAGTCTAACGGTTTTTGTGAAGATTCCGGTGTACAGGATGCAGATGCACGGTTTTTCTGCTCGCCCAAAAGCGAAACACGACCGTTTCGTTGAACTCCTGACATTGCGAGGGAACCTATCGGCCTCTAGTTTCTCGCTAATCGAAAGAAGCGATCGAACGTTTGCCTGTGCTGTTTGCGGAACGATCGCTCGAGAGGTTACTATCGCAGTCTCGCCGATTCTTGAAAGCTTATCTCGTTCGAATGAGTCGACGAAAAACAAGCATGTTGATGATTCGTGAATGAACGAATCATTTCCTTTTTTATGCGTGATCTTCGGATTCCGACATTAGAACGGGGAGAAAAAACATAAACGAACAACGCGTGTATATATCTATACGCATATTTTAGGTGCCGAGACCGATATGAATGAGAACGGAACGGGAGGTGGGGGAAGTGGAGACATTCGCTAAGAATAAGCAAAGTCTAAAAACGGATAAACATAAATACATAAAGTAAGATAGGACAGGGACACTCATGGTTCGCCATGCTATAAATATTACTTTCTGCTTGCTATCGTTCTCGAGGTCAAACCGTCATCGAGTCCGCTTGTTTACTTCAAATTCCACTGCACTCTGTCCCGTTTCTGTTCGCAAAGCCCCGAATCGTCGGTCATTGAAAGCGCGTTTGCTGTCGCTTCTTTTTCAACATTTACGATCAACTGGTCTGTGAATTTAATTTAATTTTAATGTGCATTTATCGCGCCTGTTTTGCAGATACCTCGATCCGTTGAGACGTACTTGAAACTGCCCAAAGAATTCGAACGAGACCCTGACGGATGACCCTCGGCAACAAAAATGCACAAGCAGAAAAAATACTGCATTCCTTGTACGCGCAACGATGATGACTAAGTGGTATAAGACCTGCGATGACACACGCTAAATAGCGGCACGAAACTGTTACGGTAAGGTTACGCCGCAACCAACGGCAAGCTTCTTTTTCTTCTTAACGAAACTAAAATACCTGGTTTGTTAAACGGACCGTTTTTCGATCGCGACGACCGATGTAAACGCAATCGGAGTGCAATTTATATCAGTAAAAGCATAACAATGTAATTCAGATATTGTTTCGTAATTGTAATGAGATATTGTTTCGAAATAGCGATTCAACTTATCTCTTGAAACAGGTTAAACACCGTGGAGATACCCAGGTGCTGTTCTGCCAAAAACGTGGTGAATGCAGAAATGCCCATATAGTCGACGGAGCGAGCGGTCGAATATCGTTTAATCAACGAGCGAAACGATAAGAAGAATAAAGGAAATCTTTCTCTCTCTCTCTCTCTCTCTCTCCGAGCACGAAACCCGAAGAATAATTCAAAAGTAGGCGTAGCAGCACGACAGCGCCGATAAAATGTGGCAATTTTTCTGTGTAACAAAGCGACACTAACACAATCGTGCCCTTTAGGTTGCATCTCTCGCACGATACGCATGCGTGTCCGAAGAAACCATGAAACGAAACGGGCAGACAAGACAGGAGAGGAGAAGAGAAGAGAGGAGAGGAGAGGAGAGGAGAGGAGAGGACAGGGGAGGGGAGGAGAGAGAAGAGAAGCGAGACAAAACGTACACCAGCGAGCAGATCCGTCACACGCTCGTGCCGTTTACGCACCAGCCAGCTCGAGAGACGAGAGACGCGTATAGGACGGAACACGCACATATACATGCACGAAATACGCGGTAAGGAACCGGCACGGCGTGTGCTACCTGCGCCGCCTGAAACTGGCCCGGCAGGCACACGAGAAAGAGCAAGCGGTGATAGGTGGAGAGCATTCGCTTCTCTTCATTGCAAATTTTAGAAGCAATACCAATCGCTCTACGACGCAGCGGTTCTCAAGCGACACGATTCGACCGTATCTCGGTGTCGTTCGCGACGACGGACAGGTTGTTCGTGGAACGTAATTTAAGAAATTCCCAGGAACAGGTAAATACTCGCGCGTTCGATGGTCGACTGGTACCCATGGCTCCCGTGCTGGTCGCTTCGATACAAACGCTTTCATTATAAAAGTATACATTCTATTCGAATGGTTTGCTTTCTTCGCTGGTATTGTAATTACAATGTACTCGTATCATTGGCTAGGGCAGATTAATTCGAAAAGTCAAGCTGAAGAGCACCGTGCGGCCATCGCTACTCGAGATACGCGACCCAGGGTCCAAGAACAGAGAAGACCGGGAGGAGGCAGCGAGGAGGAGACACGAAGAGAAAGAGAGAAAATTCCAGGGATGTATCGTGTACGGGAATAGCCGGCCCCGACGCGACGCGACGCGACACGGCGACGTCGTCTTTTCCATCCAACTGTTTCTGTTTCTTCTTCTTCTACCTCTCACCGCGGAGGGCTGTCACCGTTCCACTTCACGGGAACGCGATTCCCGAGATATTCTACCTACTACACCACCTCCACCAACATGCTACTCCCAAGAGTATGGTATGCCAACCTTCCTCTCCACCATGTTTCTCTCGCGTGCTCGCACGAAGGAGGAGGATCACAGTCCGTGCGGTGGCCCCCACGACGCCTACGAATATTATGCCCACTCTCTCTCTCTCTCGCTCTTTCGATCGTGTCTGTGTGCACGATGCTGTGTGTCGAGTTCTTTCTCTCACATCTTTCCGCCTCTCGGTTAGCACACACCAGTATGCACGGCAACGATCGTACACACATTCACATTTACTCGGTCCTTTTCTTTTTCTTTTTCTTCTTTACAGAGATACGCAAGCGTGGGGCGAGGTCTGCGCCTAATTCTCCCCTACGCGACGACCGGTTCGTGAGAAAAATTCGAACACGAAAAGCTCGTCCCCGGATCTATCCGCATGGACGAGTCGAAGCGTTTCGCATCGATTCGAGGATAAAACTTTCGAGAACGGCTTCCCCCTGGAATCCCGTTTAATTGTGAGAAAAACAAGCGACAATGATCGTAGGAAGGAGGAAACTGCGATTCGGCTAGCCCCACAGGCAAGAGACGACGCGCGATCGCGAGAAATATACGTATATACGTGTACGTGGTCTTTCGAGGAGGAGGAGTAGTATCGATATGCATGCGTGCACATATATACGTTATACATATGCGTGTACGTAGATTGTACTAACCTTTCACGATGTAGTAAACACATGCGTTCTTTGCCGACCTTCAGCCTCTTCGAGATGATTTTCTTAACATTTTCGATAGTGTCGGTACGGTCAACCGTAAGATCAAACTGGCCGCCGGTGGTCGGCGAGATGCTGATGGTAATTTCGTCGGACTCGAGGACGGTGGCGGCAACGCAGCCACACCCCGGCTGCGGCGATGACGACGACAAGGAGCAGGAGGAGGAAGAGGAGGAGGAGGTGGACGAGGAGGAAGAGGACAACGAGGACAACGACAACGACGAAGACGACGACGACGACGATGATGAAGACGACGAAGACGACGACGACGACGAAGATGACGATGAAGAAGAAGACGAGAAGGTCGTAGGTAGCGTAGGTTGCGTTGGTAGCATAGGTTGCGTAGGTAGCGTAGGTCGCGTAGGTAGCGTAGGTGAAGCGGAGGAGGCTCTTATCAAACGCTGGCAGCAATATTCCGGTTGTGATGTGGAATAGGACGTCGAGGTGGTTGCGGCGGTCGTGCTCGACGATGCACCGGAGGAGGTGGAGACATTGTTGTCTACCCGTACCATCGATCCCTCGTCGTTCTCGGTTCCCATCGCCATCGTCACGTCCGACGGCGGACCTGAGCTACCGTCCATTCTGCCACGACAACTGTTACCGACACCTTCGCCGTAGACTCTTCGCACAGCGCGTACTTCTTCCTTTTCCTTTTCGCGTTACAAGGTCTCGCGCGTCTCCGGCTTGCCTACTACTAGAACCGCGTACAACTGCGTACAACCGTGCGACACGCAACACGCACCCGCACCTGCACCTGTGCTTGCTCGCTCGCTCGCTTGCTTCCCGGCGTCCTAGGCTGTCCGAGACGCGCTCATCCGCGATGCACGAGCGCAGTGTCGGGGAAGGTCCAATCACGGTGCCTTCGGGAACGCGCACACCACGAGGAACGACACGCAGAGAGATACGTATAACAGCAGGGAGAGGGGAGTAAAGACAGAGAAAGAAAGGAAGGGAACGAAACAAAGAGAGAGCAGAGAGAAAAAGAGAGAGACACGCGCGAGCAGATAGAGAAAGAAAGAAAGGGAAGAGAAACGGACACGGTGAAAAGAAAGCCGGAGAAAGTGAGAGGGAGAGGAAAGAAGGAAGAAAGAAAGAAAGACGAAAGATTGGTCGAGGAGAATTATATTATCCAAATTCGAGGAGCGTATCTGTCCCGCCGATTTAATGCGTCTCGCCGTTCGGACCTCGAGTATCGAACACTCGAAGAGGAACACCACTTTCTTTATTCGGATCGATCCCGCGAGAAATTATCCAAGCTGCGGCGAGAGCTGCGACGTGGTTGTGTCGCACTGCCACCCGTTTTCTTAGTCACTCCGTACAGGCACACGCGCAGCGCACGCACACACCGATGCGCGACTCTCCCTATTTCTTTCTTTTTCCTTCTGGCCAGTCTGTCCGTGTCTGTATCTGTCCCGCCTTCTTTTATTCTTATCTCGCTTACACACGCGCGCACCGCAGACAGGGCTCAGCTACTCTGTATCTCGTACGTTCGAACCCTGGCGACCTGCGACCGGCAACTGAATACTCGATAGCCCCGGACTTCTCTGCTAGGTTCCCAGACCCGGCCGAGCTTCCTCCGATCGATCAACGGTCAACGAACATGGCGGATCGAAGGCGACCGAGCGACCACCGAACACCGAGCGCTCTATTCGTGTCCCAGCGACGAGCGCGCAGCCCCGCGGCACCCGGCAGATATTTCGAAAACAAACCGACAACCGACGAATCATGCTGTCTCTGTCGCGTTCTGCTATTGTATACAGTAGATCCTCCTATAAACGCGGTTTCTCTGTAGTACAACACAATTGGATCCAGCTACCTTCCTACGCATAAATTGTTTAGTTGAAGTTAGTCCAAAGCAGAATATAACGCGCTATGAATTAATCTAATGTTTCCCGATTCTGATTTTCTTATAACGAAGTACAAATTAATCGCGTTGCAGGATAACCGACTACATTGTATGCTAGCTACAGCATTGTATAAAATAGGTACTCGTCCGTTGCACAAAAACGGTACCGCGGTTTCACCCGGTATAATCCGAAGTTTTTGCAACGAACTGGGTGTCCAACAAATGGCCTGAGATCTATTTAAACGAAACCGCGATCGGTATGCACATACAACGATATAAAAAACAGTTGTTAACACCTTTGCGAAATTACCATTTTCATTAAAAATGAATAGACTAAATACATATCTCACCGGGTGTCGACGAGGAACGAGGGTTCGCGTAAACAACGTGCATTTCATCGGGAGTATAGTAAGCGAGAACTTATGGTATTCGGTTTTTCCAAAGAACACGTCTGAAATGTCCTTACGGTCTCGACAACTCTCCCCACTCGTGTGTCAACTATTCGGACCTTCGTCGCAACTGTAATTACATTTCGCGTGTTACCTTTGGAAAAACAGGTTGTAGGTTCATAGAAATCTAGAAAGCATGTTCCGAATATAATGCATCCACGTAAAACGCGCAAGTAATAATAATGTGATTGTACTTGTTTCAGTTGCAGTACGCCACCAACGTGTAATGTACTTTGCTGTGTCACCGCTGAAGGTTTCAACACCAACGCACGACGGTGAATATATATGTATGTATTCTATTGTATACTCCTGTTTGGTACATTCGGAATGGAAGCCGAAAGATAACTTGAATGTTTTGTTTTTCGTTTATTTTCATTACATATTCTCTTATTGTCCAGCAATCCAATATATGATCTCTGACCGCGTTTGCTCAATGTGATCTACACATAACAAATCACAATTGCACTCTTATAATAGAACGTTCTTTGCAACTACAAATTCTATTTATCTCGTATACATATGTATATATACACCATATACATATTGCTGCGTGTAGGTACGTGATGTACATTTAACATTCGCTAATCTCGCCGTGAGAGTTCGTGTACCCGAACTGCGTGAAAAATTCTTTCGAGTATCAAAAATATGTTGGTTGAATTGAATGGTAGCTTATACTTCCACCCAAAAGAATTATAATCCTATATTTCCCTTGTTGACAGCATTGGAAGAACATATATTTTTATACAGTTAACATTTAAGATTTACTAACGGATCAACACGTTGATCGCCGAAACTGGCGATCAAAAGTGATTCCGCAACGAAGTAACTGATATTTGTTTTCAAAACGAAAGTAACATCGAGACAATGACATCTTGACGCGGCCATTACTTTCCGTATCCCCTTGTATAAAATTCTAAATTCAATGAATGTTTTAATCCGACGAAACGATCGCAGCAGTTAGCGTGTTAAGGCCTGTGTCGTGCCTCCCGATGTCGTTTACATATTATCCTCTAAAAAACATTGATATAAAAAATATACAGGTATTATGTGCTACATTTTAAATAGCGATATACACGATACTCGTAAGTCTGTGCAGGTTGACAACGCGCGCGCGATCGCACGCGTTTAAACTGTATCCGCTTGTTATTTGAATATTTTTCTGTTCGTTTGACTATTTGATTGCAAACGTAGCGTTGTCCCCTGCATGTTGGCAAGCGTTATCAAATGCAAGGGACACGAAGATTCACGATCCAAACTCCTCGGTATCCGGCTCTATTTGTTTGAACTCGTAACTTCCTCTACCATCCATTTGCAAGTAATACTGAAAAGGGGAATCGTTCGGTAATTAGACTGTAACTGTGACTTAATCGTATGGATCGATTCGTACCTCGTGATGCTTCCAGAGCGACCGTCTGTGCGAGACTGTGAACAAGGTGATATTCGCCTGCCTGCAATACGAGTACATCGAGTCCTCGACGTCAACGCTGACTGCGCTCGTGCACTCATCCAAAATCGCGAACTGCGGCTTGTGATAGAAGAGTCGTGCCATCTGTGCAATCAACGAAACCAGGTCAACCATCCTTCACGGAAAAAGAAAAGGGGAGACAAAGAAAGTATGAATACGAGATATAATACCGCTATACGTTGTTTCTCGCCACCGGAAAGTACGTCCATCCAATCAGCGACAACGTCCCACCCTTGTCCCTCGGTATTTGTCAAATTTTCCCTTTCCAACAGGTGGCCCAACTGAACCAGATCCAACAACTTCCTGAGATCGTCGTCCGTCATTTTGCCGCGCCTGATCATCTCTTCCTTCGTGTGGGGATAGATAATTTGATCCCTGAGCGTGCCCAGAGTCATGTAAGGGCGTTGCGGTATGTAGAATAATTTCCCTCGGGGTGGTTTGGTTACCGTTCCACCCCAAACTGGCCACAACTGTTCCGAAAACGGTTTTTAAACGATCAAATGTTGCCGTGCAAAAATTTCGATAAACCAATAACGATCGATGACGTACCTCCCCGAGAATTCTGAAGAGAGAGCTCTTTCCGCAACCGTTTGGTCCACATACTAGCACATTCATTCCCGAGTTCACCTCGAACGTTAATTCTTTGATAAGAACGTCGCCGTTCGGCGTAATCAATGGCACACGATCGAAACGTATAATGTTATCTTTGGTCAGAATCTTTCCTGCACCCGGGCTACCGATCGGCTCTTCCTTCGAGTCGGAAATCATCGTTCTCGTGTATTTTCCATCGTTCAGGTCGTCCAAGACGACCTTGATCTCCATGACCCTGGCCGTAAACCCTGCCAGCCGTGTCAGCTCTCTTCCGGCCAACACTAATCTGCCTATAGCTTCAGCCAATTTCACTAACATCCGCCCGTACGTATAATAATTCTTAAACCGGTGATCAGGCGTTCCCGACAGGATCGGATGGTTTTTTTTAAAGAACGGAATACTGACAGCATAGAAGCCTACAATCGTTGCCATGTCTAAAACAAGCGAAATATTCTTGCATTATTTTATTTTTGGAAACTTACCGTCGTTAAGCGAGCATGTTCAAAGAAGTCTGGTTTTTACATTTTCCGATAAAATTATCGATGACCCCTATGAATGTTTTGAATTCTAAACATTTTCGAAGGTGTGTCACCTGTAAACCAAAATAAGAAACTATGCAACATGTACATATTAATGACAATTACTAGACTGCGGATTTTTAAGCAAAGGAACAATTGCCAGCATCGCGTGCAAGAAGACTTTCTAAAGTTGTGTTAATCTTTTTACCGATTCAAATTACAACAGCTCGTTTCTCTCATAAATGCATAAAATTCCGCAGTCAAATACTAACGTGTTACTAAGGTTGTTACTTACTAGTTTATAAAAACTAGCTAGTATCGTTAATTTCTCTCGATTGTTTCCTTGATAAAATGCAATCTCTTCAGAGTTCGTGATCAATCGGGAATTAATGTGACGGTACTCGCCCTCGAGTCGTTGTTCTTTCACTGTCATCGATCCGATCGGTTTGCGAAGGTGCGTGATCATAGCACCAGCAAGGACAAGGTACGAAAGCATTAATATCGGTGTCTGCAATAATACAACAGATACATTAGTAATGCGTGCGAAAACGGATGTGCACGATCGAACTCTTAAATTAACATACTTCTCCACCGAGATTGCTTGTTAATCTATACACATAGATAAATATATCCAATAATGGTTTCGCGACGTTGCTATAGAGATCCGTACAACTCTCGCAAAATTTGTCGACGTCGGTGGATAAAAGCTGATCCGGATTCGCTATTCGACTGTCCAGGTTACTCATTTTATAGTATGTAAAGCCTCTATAAAAACAAATCAAACACGGTTCATATTTGAAATGTTTAGCAAAGTAAACGAATAATTCATACTTGTTCTTGGACCGTTCTACTCACTTTAGATACTGATCCAGCAGATTTCGTGTGATATTTGTACGTAGCCTCAGCTTCATTTCGTATATACCATATTTTAGTACATTGTTCACGACAGAGATCTAAACAGATATAGTAATGGAAAATGATATATATATATATCAGTAATTTTGTTGACAGTTTACATTACCAAAGAGTGGTATGTTTTATTTGCCGTATACATTTGCTTACCACAGGCAGAAGAGACATAAATTTAAGCAAACGCTTTGTAAATGTCGACTTGTCCATACTAATAATTGATCTGAAGCACAAGAAAACCAAATGTAGTAACTCACAAATGCAGGATAGCGTTGTCTGTATTAGCAACCGGTTATACACACGATTCGATTAAAGTTCCCACGTTTATCATCCACAGGTCGCACAGAGATCTTGCAACTAAGGAACCGGCAACCAGAAGAACGAATCCCATCTCCGTGGATATGATGGATGGTATACCGATTCGGAGCAGTTGGCGTAATTGCTTGAAAAACCTAGCATTGACGTAAGCCTTTGGGCTCTTTGGCTTCACCTGAAAAACGTATCGCGTTCTTAGCAGTTTCGGGGTGCTGGGACCGATTCAAGGATCGTCGACCGTTCTTGCACTCACCTCTTTGATAACATACTGTATGTCATGAGCGGGCCACGCGTTCCTGTAAAAACAAATAACCGTGAGCGTTTGAACGAGTCGTGTGAACAACGCACGGCTGTCCTGTCCTCTTACTTGTTTCTCGCGGTTTGATCCTTCGAGGGATACCCTTTCCTCTGGACGATGGACAATAACGCGGTGAGAGCGCCGACCTTTCGTTTCGCTGTGGGTTTCGTCTCGAATTTACTAAGCGTCGGCGCCATTACCAACCGATCAGTCTTCGAGAGCACTACTCAAAATTTACACCGTCGTCCGCGACGGTCTTGGCTGTTCTGCGTCCAGTTTCGAAGCTTGTTAAGGTGAACAGGTGGTGGGGCAACACTCAAAAGCCGCAGTGAATCAGCTAAACAACAGCGGAACGACGTTCCCCAAACATTTCGTTGCGAGCGAGCCAGTCGTGGTTCTCGTGTCGCTTTCACCTACTCTAACCTGATCATCTTTATATCGTCCGCACCTCTGTTACGCGCGACGTACACAATCACCAGCGTTTCGCTAATAACCGATCAAAGTACAAAACTACCATACCAGTTTTGTTTATATAATCGCATACTTTATACCAATGAACTTTGATACGGCGATGCCCAAATCGATAAATATGTATACATACTCGCGCTCAAAGGTACCCTCGTTATAAAACCATGAAACCGAATTCGAAAGTTACAGCTGTTACACTATCGGAACTGTACCCATTGATGTACCGACGTATGTATTGTATATATTTACATATGTACATATGTATACATCCATACATACGCGCCAGATATAGATGTACATCTATACATGTTTAAATGTCCGGCTCGCTCTTGCTCCTTTCTCCTCTGTTGGAGATATATCAATGCATTCTTAAAATGATACGGATAAAATCAAAACCGTCGAGGATAAAAACGCTATGTCATTAATTACCACGCGTTTCGATGGACAGCGAGGAACTATTGAATTTTGTACCGAGGGTTTATCAATTTTCTTGTACGTCGATATTTGAACTGATATAGTTGTGACGTAAGCGTTTTATGTTTCAAAAGTTACGTTAAATCCTAGATGATGGCGCAATGCTTTCACGGAAATTGATTATTATTAGTTATCTAGTCGAGATTTTCATTCATTATTTTCTTCCGGAGATAACAAACTCCAAAGGAATGTGTTTCATAGTTTTCGAGTAGACGTTCTCGACCACGGTATTTTGCCGACCGTGATTTTCTTGTTTTACGAATTCGTTCTCCACGAATCGAAGCACGTTCACGATTTATCGCTGATAGAACGAGTCTGAAGAGCGTGCCGATTAGATCGGTTAAATCGCATCGAGTTGTAAACATATGTGGTAAATAAAACGATTAAACGTTTCCAACGTTTCGTCGAATCGTTCCTTTATTGAACAAAACGTATTCGATCGGATACAAAGTCATAGAAAACCGAATAAATTGTTTCGTCGCTTGTATTTAGTGTCATTGGCTCTTATCGTTAGCACCATTGCCCGGAGTATACTTGGACATACCTGCAAATTAAGGAAATTATGCTATGCAAATGTTTCTAGCGTGTACAAATAGCGCTTCACTTTCATGAACACTATTTTGTATTTTATATATACACATATAAATTCTACTGGGTTTTTCCGTTGTTATTGCCTTCTTTTTCTTTTTCTTTTTATTAGACAACGTCAACGCTCGTTAAAGTACATCGGGTACATCGATCGTCGAAGGGGTAGAGCTCTTACGGTATAATTAATATGCTAATGGTGTAATAGCATTTCAAGAAAATATATGCTAATATATGATCGATTGATCATTGCTCGTTGCTTTTGAAATAATTCATTTTCGCTGGACATTTATTTTTAGACAATGTGCACGAAAGTTAACGTCGCCAGACAGATGGGGAAACACGGCTCTTATCGCTACGTTACGAAAAGGTAGATTACACAAGTTATTATCTCATTTAATAGAAGCTATACATGTTCCCTGAAATCGTACGAGTCCACGGGTATACACATGTATCGTTTGCAGATTGTTCTTGCATTTCAGAACAATGTTTTCGTACTTGTGCAATTCCGCAAGACTATCTCCTTGTGTAATTATTTTTATTCCTTCGTTTAGATTTCGCATCGACCAAACAAACGCCAATATCAAAGACTAATCTAGTGCACCTTTGCCACGCACAGCCAGTATCAGTTGGAGATTAGTATTTCCTCGTGCTATCGTTAGGTGAGCAACACGTTTGAAATGCGATGTGGTTCGGAAGTCTTCATGGCCGAATTATATTCGTCGACGTCGGAGAGAGGGTGCGAGGAGAGAGGGCAGGCGTTGTCGTCGATTTACCCGATGCCGCACAGGGAGAATCATCTGAAAAGAATAAAATACCGAGAAATCAATAAATCTACGAGCAGCTAGTTTACACGGGAGTACGTGGAAATTCGGAAGCCAACTTATTCAGACTTTTCATACTTTTCATGAACTTTCCGCGTTCGGATCCGTCTTTGTCGGCCGTCCTTTACAATTTCTTCTCTCTGTGCGTTCGAAGATCCGCGGTTAATCGTTGTTGCTCCGGTCTCCTGACTGTTAATCGGAGCTAGTCGCATACGAACAATCCATGCGAGTTCGAGGACTGCATTTCAGTCAACTGAGCTGTCGAACAGAATCGTATGCGTAATTAATGTACGTTGATCGATAACGCAGCGACAAAATAATATTATTCTAATGCAGAAAGGAAACCGATACATTGTACAATAAAAGCGAATGGTCTTTTCTCGTGGACAACGCTCTTCCGGTCGTGTCGAAGAAATAATGTCTACCTTGTCAGGTTTTGCATTAACTTGCTAATCAATTTGCGTGCAATACGAGAGTTCGAAGAGTGTTTATTTCACTCGAAGAATTATGCAATCGTTTGGACGATTCGATCAAACAAGGAAATAGCGTATACGGTGATGGAAGTCGTCAACGCTTCGCGTTTGCACTTCTGGGCGATTGAATAATACTTCAAACAGAGACGTCGTTAAAAGCGATTATTAACGCATCGATTAATAGCGAATGTGAATGGACAATTAATATAAGTTTAAAGAAACACGAAATCAATCTTCTATCAACGGCGATATCGACCGACGATGTAACTGTTTTACTGGGTTTTATTTCTTTTTCGCTTATTTTTCCGGTGCTCCTGTATTGACGAGGATCCGAAGAAGTTAGGCAACGCTCGGACGTGTTTGAGAAATAGCGGGACCATTAGATTATGAGAAGCTGCGATTTTCGTGTATGACCTTGCGTAAGTGTGTTTGGATTTCGATGACGCAAAACCCATAACTAGTGTAAGTAATTTCAGTTCGTAATCACCTGTTTCGAAGTTTCAGTAGACGCTTCCATGCCTTTGCTCTACTTCCAGTCATCATCATAATCATAATCATCATCATCATCATCATCATAATCATCATCACTATCTCATCATCCGCATCCGCATCCGCATCCGCATCATCACCATCATCCGCATCCGCATCCTCATCCTCATCCTCATCATCAAACTCATCACCATTATTCACCATCAACATCCTCATCTCATCTCATCATCATCATATCGTCACTATCACTGCCACCACTACCATAATGCATCATCTCATCTCATCTCATCATCATCATCATCATCAGTATCATCATCATCATCATCATCATCATCAGTATCATCATCATCATCATCATCACCATCATCATCATCACCATCATCATCATCATCATCATCATCACCATCACCTTCATTCATCGAATGAATGGCAACCTGTAGTATGTAACTCACAAATGCTTCCTTCCACTCTGTGCGATTCTGAATGTAGAACCACTCACACATTCTACTTTCTCCTGATTGTCGCTCGACAAAGTAGGAATAACAAAAATTAACTAACAAAATAGGTATAAAAAGCTGTTTTCCATTCTAGCGGCGTCGAGTTTCGAGAGCTAGCAAAGCCCGCCTACGTGTAGAACACGCATCATCTACCCGTCCTGACTATCTGTTGCAGTTATCGAGATAATCACGGTGATTGAATAGAAAATTTTGATCCACGGTCTGAGAAATTTGCTTTCGTGTAAAAACGTGTTCGGTAGCAGAAAGTACACGGCCGTAGGAACGTTCATGTTTCGGAAGAAGCGGATGCAGAAGAAGCAGAACAATCGGACAAAGTAGAAGACGAAGAGGAGAGAAAAAACAAATGTTGGTTCGTTCGTGAAACCTTGAAAACTGCAATAAATAGCGGAAACTCTCGCTGAAATCGATGAACACGATGCGAAGCGGTGTTCCATCGAATCCGAGAACCATCCTGGCAAACTAGTCGCGGCAAATACACGCGAGATCGTGTAAGTGGTATGTGAGTGGTTGTAACAACAAGTGAAAGAAAGTTGCTTGACCGTGAATGTTGTTGATACCAAATCGAAAGATTCGTTTGTAACGCATTCATCCCACACAGATGAAAGACTAGCTAGAAGAAAACAGGAGTAAATAAACTGTTTCTTTCATGACTCGACCAATATCGCGATCGATGTTGCGAGAACACGTGGTAGACTAGGGAGAAAAGAAGATGAACCTGTTGTCTAATCGCGCGTAACGAATCAATTTCTTTTTGTCTGGCAGAAAGCCCCCCCCCCCCCCCCGTCCGGTGGTGTTTCCCACCCTGATATCGGTCGAGCCTAGAACATTTGTTTACGGTTGGCCAACAAAGAGACCCGATGGAGGAATTCAAAAAGTGTAAATAAACTAATTTCCAGTGTATCAGTTTTTAATCATTCTTGTAATGAGCTTACGATAATAAGAATCAATCTCTGCCACCTATCAAAATTAACATTCTCACAATGACAAAAAGAATCGTGTACGTTTTTATCGGTCGTGATCACACGGTGTATTTCATTTAAAACGCAATCCCGACTTTTTCTTTTGTTTAATTTACAAATACGAATTTTCTACACAACGGAAACTCATGTTTTCATTTGAACGTTCACGAACGACATTAATGCACCTTACGTATATATATGTACACACTTCGCGGATCGTATTCAAATCGTTTCGCAAGGCATTTTTTGAGCAACAATCGTCTCTGAATCGCACGCGCGCTAATCAATTATCCCCGTGCATAAGTATTCCATTTGCAAAAATCTCTACTCACATAGTAATATACAATTTGCTTCAATCTGACAGAACATGCAGTCGCACAAACAACGAATAATCTCGTTTTTATCATTGTTTAACCGATACGTATGGAAATTTACATAACGGTTAAATTGTGATGACAGATTAGTCGACATCGGCGAACGATTTGAAATGGATCGATCAGGCTATAATAATGAGCTAGAAACGGTTCTAATGTCTGTTAAAAGTTGTCTTAAACTACAGTCTTTGTATATCGGTTATCATTTACAGCAGAACGTCGATATATATTAATTCGACGCACTCTTCCCACCAAATTTTCTCTTTACAGTATGTATAAACATTCTGAATTAATAAAGACACATATATATATATTTATATGGATATATATATTTATATATATATCCATATAAATACATACATATATACATACATACATACACACACGCAAACACGCACGCGCGCATACGTATCTCAGGCATTCGCTAAACGACTGTGTCCCATCCAAAAAATATTACTTTTTTTTTCCCACAATTAATTATCGCTTTGTTCACAATTGCTATACTCGCTCATCATATTTTTTGTATGTATGTAAGCATATATACATATACATATATATATATATATATTTATATATATGTATATATATTTCAATACGTTGGTTTCTACTGCTTTTCACCTTTTGCAATCAGATACATACATGCCCACGCACATGCACACCGGTCATACACTCGCATGTGTGTGTATATATATATGTATAAATATGTTAATGTTTCCTACCATTTAAACAGCAAATCACTTCTCGATAAGGACTTTCATGCCTGTAGTTCTGAGACGACCATTAACAAATACATTCAACCGTCATACACGCATACATACACACGCACAAAGAGAGAGAGAAAAAAAAGAGAGAGAGAGAGAGAGAGAGACTCGTGTAAAACAATCCAATCTATAAAGACTACAACACGATGTCTGTACAAGTTAGAAGAAAACAAGAAAACCATTTTTCTGGGTCAAGAAGATCGAACGTTTCTAAAAATGGTGGATGAGAGAATGGAGGTTTCAACATGGTCCTTGAATATTCAAACTATTCATTATCCTTCGTCTCATTTTTCTGTTTCCAGTGAGAATCACCAGCGACGCACAGTCTTTAGTTGAAATATCCAAGAAGGTTGTGCATAGCTTTCCAACCGGTAATAAGACAGTCTGGTTGATTACAAGTTGCGAAACGATAAGATCGTTAAATAGAAATTACCAATGAGATTTCTACAGAATAATGGAAAATGCGTGGAACGTGTGACAGGATGCGTCTTTTCTGGTAAGATCTCATTTCCCATTTCTTTCCTCGGTTCTTTAAGCAACACGTAACACGGAGAGTTTATAGTTTAAAGTACTTTTTGTTCGCCTAGAATAACTTGAATACGTTTCATACGCTGTTTCTTTTTTTCTTTTTTTTTTTTTTTCGTTAGCTGCAACTATACGAGGGACTGTTATCGTTGACAAAACATGACTCGTGTTTCTGAAGAATGAACTAATGATACCCGCTACTCATCGTCGTGGGAAAAATTTGTCTCATTTTAACATTTAGATAGCGGAGTCCGTGAAAATAGAAAAAGAAGAATATTGAATATCGTAATGCCATGATTTACATACAACCGACCAATAGAAGATCCTTGGACACATCGCCTCAAATTGCATTATCATATTCGATGGCAAAATGCATCTACATGTACTCGTATATACATACATATATCTCTATATATATATATTTTTTTTTTATAGAAAAGAACACGTACGCTTTTCTCATTATCATTCGAAGGCGAGATTTCACTGGTATCAATGACATTTGAAATCTCGGGTAGCTGCGATCAATCTGTACACACCTGACGTTCTCTTTCACACACTCGCTTCCTCGTCCCATACATTCCGCGACTGCAATCGACTCTCTGGCTCGTGCCCCCTACCTACGTAAAACGACCGGGTCGAATTTCAGATTTGAAAAACTTATCGGATAGCCTAGATGAATGGGCACTCGCGACCAGTTTGCAACGGTGGTCGGAAGATGCGGAGGCAAGAAGAAGGGACGAATACAAATGATCTCACTCTCGTGATCTTAAAATGTCAGGGCCACTGGCGGGGCCAACTTTGTTAAAATGAACACGAAACGACGCGGGGTGTTACTTTTAAAATAAAGAAAAGAATAAGTAGAAGTAGAAGAAGAAGCGAATATTCGAAATCGAATATCCAGTGATCTCACGCACGAGGACTCGTAGAAACGAGCGAACCGGATCGGTGAACCTCTCAATTACACATTATTAAACACACGGCACATAACTTTAAATAAAACTCTTAAGCACACGTATGTATTCATTACTACACATATCTCGTTCTTATTCTTCATTGACACATACACATTCATCATCATCATCATCATCATCATCATCATCATCATCATCATCATCACCATAATCATCTCATCAACATAATCATCATCATCATCATCATAATCTATCTATCTATATATCGGTGTCTATATATATATATATATGTTTCGTAAATATATAGACCTATATATAAATATATAAATTACATATTCATATAATCATCAAGCATCAACATCATCATCCTCACTACCAACATAAACACCTCAGTACATAATTTATTATCTCTTGAGTTGATTAGACCGCACGCTTGAAAATGAGATCATACAATACTAGTATGCACAGAGCTTAGATGATCGAAGCTATCCGTTCCCTAAACACGCGCGTCCGCATCTATGGTTCCTCACAGCGAGAAGAAAAGGTATAGTGTGTGTATGTTTGTGTGTGTATATGTAATTTTAACATCCGTTTTTCTTTTTGCACAAGCGTAGCCCGGTAATCCGATATCAGGACAGATAAACATGCCAGATATACAAAAAGAAGAATGCATACGGTATGTCCGTGTGGCGTGCAAAATATAAAAATGAAGTGATAAACGGTCCTATCTAATTAATCGTAAACGCGATTTCGTATGAAATATTGCAT
The DNA here is from genome assembly GCA_028453745.1 of Agapostemon virescens. NCBI lineage: Eukaryota > Metazoa > Arthropoda > Insecta > Hymenoptera > Halictidae > Agapostemon > Agapostemon virescens. The sequence continues at coordinate 12,141,106 of CM052084.1, forward strand.
ATCGAATTCGAATCAAACGAACCGATATTCCGGTAGATCTCTCAATTTTTTCAGATGCATAATTCGACGTATATGCAACAGTGCCAGTCACGAGAAACGGAATAGCTGAAACGACTCTGTTAGAATCTGAAGTATGGAAAAGTGTATGTTCGAGACAAGAGCTGCAAAATGAACGGACGATCTCAAGATTATTCGAAAGCAACGAAACACTGTGTTGCAGCTAGTGTCGAAACAGCTCGTTCCAGCTCCAATTCCGACAGGGATAATCGGACGTTCGGTTTGTCGCGACTCGGAGGTACCGTAGATATAAACGAACCCGTACCTCGATCGACAGAGTGCCCGAGGGTTCAGAATATATAGCCGTGTGTTCGTGGTCGCAGTCATAGTCGCATAGTTACGTAGTGTCGTTGTCCGGTTTACAAATCAGGTAATTTATACCTACTAGTATCTAAAACAAAAGAGACGTGCGATAAACGGACAGATCCAGTACTCTCCCGAGGCGGCCTGAAGAGGAGTGTGTAGTAGGAGTAGTAGTAGCAGTAGTGTGGTGGTAGTAGTAGTAGTAATAGTAATAGTAGTAGGTAGTAGTAGTAGTAAGTAGTAGTAGTAGTAAGTAGTAGTAGTAGTAGTAGTAGTAGTAGTAATAGTGGTAGTAGTAGCAGTAGTAGTAATAGTAGTAGTAGAAGTAGTGGTACTAGTAGCAGTAGCAGTAGTAGTAACGCGTCAGGATCAAAGGAACGGATTCGCCGGTTTCTTCCTGCTGGCCGTGAGTGGGAGAAGGGGGGCCCGATGGCATCGTGAACGACACACACGCACCAGCATCATCGTCATCATCGTGTGTCGTCATCGTGTGTGATCGTCGTGTCATCGTCGTGTCGCGGCGCAGTCTTCTTACTCGTACTTGAGAAAGTTATTCGACTTCTGCTCGCGCTGCCCGGGATGATTCTGCCAAGCACCTTGGGACGCGTTCGGGTTATTCGGGCCTGGACCACCTGTTCCGGGATTGCCTGTATTACCATCACCGCCACCCTGATTCATCCAACTGAGAAAGCCAGAGTTGCCACTGTTACCAATGCTGTTGTTGCCGGACGGCTGTTGACCAGGTGGACCAGGCTGATTCGAATATCCCTGATCGTTCCCGGGCGTCTGCAAGTTACCGATCAGGCCCCAAGATGCTTGGTTCAGCGCGGCGACCAGAGCTGGGTTCACCGGCAACGCGGACAGATTCAGCCCGGCCATCGCCAACGAATTGGACATACTGCCGCCACCGCCGCCCCCATTGTTCTGCCCGGTGATGCCCAACGCCTGGAGGTTCGGCATGTCCAGGTTACCGCGGTTCCCTGGATTGTTCCATCCGTTCGGGCCCATATTGTTACCTGAGTGGCCCACGTATCTCGCCACCTGGTAGTTACCCTGCACGTTATTCTCGGCGGGGCCGGGCGCGCCTCGGCGCATGTTCGAGTTCACTTGATTATTGAAATTCTTATTGTTGCCCTCGGACTTGGGCGCGGCGTTCGACACGTGCACCGACACCCCCTTTATTATGTGATCCTCGCCGCACAGGGACTGCGCTACCTCCGGATCTAAGAAAGTAACAAACGAAAATGCACGGAATGGTTTCGGGATGAACACGTCCGTCACTTCGCCGTATTTGGAGAAATAGTCGCGCAGATCGTCAGCGGTTAGGTCTTCTGTACAGCGTCCCACGAATACCTTGCAGGGTACTTGCTGAATCATTCCCTCCTACGCACAAACGCACAATCAATCAATCATGTACAACAGATTTTCACATTGAGTTTTTTTTTTGTATTGCTTTCTTTTTTTTTTTTTGGCTTTCTTTCTTTTTAATTTGTTCAGTAAAACTTGCGTACAGTGCACATTATATTCTTGTTACGTGTACGATTTACTTTGAAAAATGAGAGAAAAAAAAAACGAAAAAAAGGAGACCAGTCTTGTTCTTCGTTCGGAGCCTGTTAACCGGTGGAAAATCGTGACGATCGACTATGCAGCTTATTACCACCTTTTGAAACATTCTCGACATTTCGACAGGCCAACAGGTTAAATGTTAATTGTATATTCGTAAGTACCATGAAACGCGTTCATTGTTTGGTCAACCGCTTAAAATAAACTCTACCGTCGGAAAAAATGAGAAGGACTGTAATCTGCACTAACGTCAAGTTTTATAGAAAATTCTTGAATACGCATTGATCTAATTATTCGATGACGGAAAAAAGGTTTCTCGGCTGGTCAATTTACAGTTTAACTCAGTGAATGCATATGTATGCATATGAGACTCATATGTATATATATGAAACAACACTTAAGCACTATGGCCTCTTTAAATCCATGCACAAAATCTGTACAATATCGTTTCTCTTTATATTCGATGTAATCTCATGCTATATATTACATTATCTTAAATTGAATAAGCACAATAGTTGATAGAATGTAGACAGTTATTCGAGGCTATCTATAATATCAGACATTACTTGATTTCCTTTTTTTTTATATATATATGCATAATATGCTATATTTTATAACAGAGATATATCACGAGTCGATGGGAATATAACTTTTCCTATCTCTCTAGTCTGAAATCAATCCGTCATATATATACATATATAATATATATATATCATCGAACATAACAATATTTTCGATCAAGAAGTTCCAAGAGAGAATACGAATCGACCAAGAAATCTTTGGTCTGTGGCGCATTGATATAATACAATTCGTTTGCCATTCGATACGGCAATGTTTAAGCTTAACAGTTGATTACCATCTAAGAATGTCACTACCAATTTCTTTTTCGCACGACGGGTATCCAGTAAGATTGAAATTTCTCGTCGACCGATTTCTCGCGAATATGTACAAATTCTTACACGCTTTGCGGATAGGGGGTTGGGGGGTTGGGGGGCAAGGGAGAGGAGGCGCGAAAACGTAGAAAAATCTAGAAAAAAGTTCAGATAAAAATATCGAACAGACAACCGGGCAAACAGTCTATTCCCATCGAGTCGCGACACGATTATTTACGGATAGTAACAAGACTCATCAGTATCTTGACGTGTCCGAGACGAGGTGATCCCTCGACGGACGGTGCTTGTAATAACGATCGTAATAGTTCTCTTTAGCCGGGTATCTTGCAGTGTCCGCGAACCTGGCCTCCACTTCCTTACCGTCCGGCGGGTATCTGGCTTCCACTTCTCTGTTATCAACCGCGTATCTACCGTCCGGTTCCCTACCATCGACCGCGTATCTTCTGTCAATTTCGCGATTGTCCACGGGATATCTACAATCGGCCTCTCTACCGTCGGTCGGTATCCGGTTATCGGCGTGCCTCGTATCCGGATATCGAACGTCCAACGGGTATCGACAGTCCGCGGCCACGTAACGACCGTCCCCCTCGTAATAATTACGATCGTAACCGTAATTGTACCGAGCCTTTTCCGTATAGTCAGGGTTCTCCATGACCGGGTAGACGGCGGCACGGCCTTCGTAGTTCGGATATCTTGGATACTCGGCATCGGACGGGTAACTCGGCGGCGGGTTCGCCGGCGCACCACCCGCCGCGTGCGGCTGCGGCTGCGGTTGCGGCGGCGGTTGCTGCTGCTGTTGCTGCTGCTGTTGTTGTTGCTGCTGCTGTTGCTGTTGTTGCTGCTGCTGCTGCTGCTGCACCATGTAATTCCGTGTGTCGTACCCGGGATCCTCGTACGACGGGTAACTCGGTTTCTCGTACGCGTTGTAATTCTGCCCCTCGTACTTGTACTTATTGTTATCATCGTATGGATAGTTGGCCGGGTACGACGGGTAGTGAGTCGTTTTATAATCGTACTCCGAGTCGTACCTAGGCGGGTTAGCCGGCTCGGACGTATTTAAGTTGATATACGGTTTCGCCACAGGTACCCGTCGGCTATTCGGCGTATGAACCGGTATAGGCCGGTAGCATTCATTGTGTTTGCTCGTATCATACTGACGAGCCATCATTAAGCCATCAATATTCTGCAACCAGATACACCAGCCCTCGACAATCACATACAATTTTTATATCTATATATCATTTGGTATTTTTTTTTTTTTATACACACACATATTCGCACGCACCCTCACACATCGTAGACATACTTTTCCAGGATTCTCCTGATTGTTTTCTTTCATCGTGTCATTCCACATACCAGACATATACGCGACACTTGAGACAATGTAATCGCCTTCGTTGCTTCCGTTACTTGCGGACGCGACGAAAAGTTTACGCGCAAAAGTTTTACACCGTCGCGAAGTCTGTAACGTAACAGATATCATTTTTACGATCTTCTTCTTATCTCTCTCTCTTTTTTTTTTCTTTTGATCGCTGTCACGCTATTCGATCGCCGATACCGTATAATTTCTGCGCAGAAAGTTTTTCCTCGCGTCTCCAACGAATAATGGAAACGATCGAGACGATCGGTGTTATTGTCCCATCCAATATATACGGATTGTTCAATCGAGCGCGGTGAATATTTTAAAGGATAATTGTACAACGATAAGATAAAACGATCGTCGGCTGCGTTTTCCAATTTTTAACGTTCGAAAATCCTGCCGGTAGTGCCGTTTCTGCAGGGGCGGGACATCGAACCGGTAACAATTTGAAAACGATTTTATTTTACGTTGTAAAATCGTCTCTTTCAAATTATTTACCGCGCACACGCTTAAGCAACCTGTATACTTATTATAATATTATAAGTTTCCTTCCTTCAGTCGACATATCACTCTAACCGACAACGTGTGAGCCTAACTTCGTTTGAATTACCCGATCGAGAGATACGGCACATGTTTGTTCATCAACGGACCCGTACAACTACGTCATCTCATTCTTTGACGCTACGTTACAAGAGACAAGCTTTCGTTCGTGGAACCGATATATACTCATTATTGCCCGCGGGGGATTTGAAATGTTTGGAAACGTTATTTGTTTCTTCTCCGACCGGTACGTTCGAAATAGTCGTGCACGAAATTCCAATCACGATTCTTAATACCCGGTTTCGATTTTCGCAAAATTCAGAGCTCGCTCTTCTCAATGTCAAACGACAATTCGTATACTGCGCGCGTTTCACACCGTTATTTTCGTTTCTTTCTTCGAAATTGCACACACCGACACGCAAACCATACCCATTACAATGTTCGTCGTCCCGGAATGAAGAATACACATTTTGCAGTATACTCGAATATGTTTGCTGGCCTCGAAACTCACTCCCATTATTAGTTACATGCTGTTCCTCTTTTCTCTTTCTTTGGATGACAAGAAATTGCTCTGATCTCCCTAAATCTATTTCAGAGTTAGTGGCGCGACCGTGTACAGGGTATTCCGTAAAGTTTAAAGAAATTTGAAATCAGAGATTCCTGAGGCCACAATCTAAGCAACATTTTCCTTCCAGTACGCGATTCGACGCTTCGTTTTTGGATTGTTCACGAAAAACACGGATCCCGACCGAAGCGCAGTGCTACCAGCCGGCATGCGGCAGCTTTTATCGCGCTCCTGTTCGATCGTGTTTTTCGATAACAATTCAGAAACGTTGCTCGGATTCGACTAAGAAATCTTTCTATTAAAATTTCTTTGAACTCTACGGGACAGCCTGTCCACACTTGGCTGGAACACCTCAAGCAAGCTAACACTTGGATACGTATGTATATGTATATATTTATGTTACATTAAATTTCCACGGAAATTCGCACCGTAACCGGGAACCCGAAACTATTCAACACCTCGCGTTACTTCTTTCTCGAGTTGCCATTGAAGCTCTCTCACGTGTGAACTGGGTATGTATTCCATAAATCATTCGTGTCCTATTCTCAAACCTGACAGTGGTACTCTCATAGCATACTTCAAAAAATTCCACACGATTTAATGACACAACCATACCATGTTATTTACAAGATCACGCAGACACACTCATCTTTTGGGATACCTGTTCTTCCTGCATCATACCACACTCATATAAAACATTCATGCACATTTATATCACTTGTTCATTATAAATTTACCACTTAAGAGTGACTACACATTCATCTATTTATACCACAATATATACGTTCTCAAGAAATATTTCAAATGATGTTCAGAGATTATAAGCGGAAATTAATTGTCGTCTCGTCTTGTGCAATGATTCAAAATCGAAAAAGAATTTCTAAAGCAAAGTATTATTCACGTTTGTGCCATAGTCAGACTTCTCGATTGTTCTTTTTTCTTCCTTATAATTCACGCTATAGTTTATAATTCGACTAGTATCCTATCGCATGCGCTCATAGATCTGTAGGCAACCAAGTAATAAATCTAGGGAAGCGACATTTTTAAACGATTAATAATTCTATAGAAAACACTGTAATGGTAACAATGAAACGAACAGAATGCGTTCACGGGATTTTAAATGCAAGGAGCACTGTTTTACATTGCATACATTTCCTCCATTGCGCGTCAATTCAAATTATTCAGGATAAAAGTAATTATTGTTTGCTGAAGGTATATAATATTTGTTCGATCGATTTACCCTCGCGGAAACAGTTATGTACAGATCTATGATTTGCATATATATGTATATATAGATATGTATATGTTTCGATACACATATGTATGTATATATATATCTCGGTATTATTAAAACGATTGTTAAGTACTTAAGCACTTTGAAACTACTCTACGTATCAGATGAAACAACGAACGTTTGATATTGAACATATCGATGCTCTTACCTTACTGTTGGGAACCTTGACATCGCACCATCTACCATCTATCATATGCCGTTGCGCGAGACATCTCAGTTGGGACTCATAACTTCCAAATCTAATAAATCCAAATCCTTTGCTTTGTCCGGATTTTGCATCCTTTTTTACCTAAATTAACATTTATTACATTTATTACACATAGTACTGTATACATATACGCATATATGTGCGCATGCACTCTATATTTATGTAATACAAAGACAAACGTTTTATAATTTCAAAAAGAATGACTTACCTGAGCCATGAGTACTTCTCCAAATGTTTCGAAATATTCACGCAAGTTCTGCTCCGTAGTTTTCCATGGTAAACCAAGAACGATCAAGTCTGTGCAACGCAACTTTGTTTCCATTCTTTTAGTCTTAGCTGTGGAATTTTCCAAATTGTCATCAGATTTACGTTTGTTCTCTGAAAAGATATAAGTGTTCATGTCTACTTTTTTTTTCATTTACTAGAACCTCTTCCAAAATTTGAGTCTTACACGAAATTCTCTACGTATATATATTTGATATACAGAAAAGAGACATAACTGCGATATATAAAAATAATAACTATAAAAAAAGAGAGGAATATGGAAATCCAGTACAAATAATTATTACTTGAAAAGTATAATTAAAAAAAAAAAAAGAATTTATTCATGTATCAGAGTATAAGTATAAGTGTATATGTGCGTGTGTGTGTGTACATGTATGTCTACAGCATATTCATATACATATATAAAATATAGGTTGGTTTAGTCGTATTAATCATTCAGGTTCACAGCTATTTATATGTATGTAAGTTTGCATAGATGCAGATAAGCTTCATTCTGTATTAATAGACATTTATATAGGTATATTATATATGTATATTATATATATATATATATATTATATATATATATATATTATTCTAACTCAACAGAAAGCATTATTACACAAACTTATTTGTTACCTGTGTCTATTTATTATTGGTGTTAATATATTTGATGTAACATTAACATGTGTTTATGTTAATATCATTAAGTCGGAAAAAAAACTAGAACAATATCAAAATTGTGATTCCATGGAAACAAAATTATGCGTTTCAAATGAAACAAATAGATGAAAAATATTTACTGAACAATATACCCAAAGATTAATTGTTATAAACACAAACACATGTACTGGACTTCTAAAAGATAGTCACTAAATCATTTAAAACCAATTATCCGTGCTAACAAAAGTAAAGTACTACAATAAAAAAAGAATTAGAATCTCTCCAACATCCTGTTTGCAGTGTACATCAATTATTATAATTAGAAGCCATATTTTCGGGCTAAATTTATCACGCCAGAAATTTAAATGCATTCAGCACATCCAAACTTTTGCAACACACAAAATTTTAAATTGGAGTGATACTGGCTAAGGTAAGCATCAGTTGTAACTATTTTAGTGACTGCACCGTTTTGTATACAATTAAATCTTAAAAGCCCGATTTTCGAAAAATATTTTTTCTAATATTTAATTGCTTCAGTACAGAGAATGATGGAGAGAGGAAAATCTACGAGAGACGCCTGTTGTTAGTTATCAGAGTACAACAGAAATCAGCATTATCGAAACCGTAAAAAAAGAAACTAAAATTTTTCGAACAGTACAATTATGCTTGAACACTTTTTACCGGGCACAGTAAAAAAAAAACACGATAGTTGGTCTTATCGTAGCGTTAGTATTTGGGGGTCAAGAATGAGAGCAAGAGAGCGAAAGAGAGAGACAGAGAGAAAGGCAAACAGACAGACAGAGAAAGAGAGACGCGCAGAAGAAGCAGGAGAATGAGGGGGAGAGAAAGACAGACAGACAGAGAGAGAGAGAGAGAGAGAGAGAGAGAGAAAAAGAGAGAGAGAGAGAGAAAATGAGGATAGTATGGATTTGTCGTGAAATAAGCACCTTTTGGAAAGACACAAAAGTAAACCGCCTTGCCCCATCCATTTTCAGGCGGATGAAGACGTCCATCGACGAGACGGATGCCGCGCATCGTCCGTGACTCCGGATTGCGGTATTTCAGTCCGCACGTTCCGGGAAACTGGGCGGTCACGGTGGTCAATAAGAGCGTGCTATCATCCTCGGTCGGTAGCTCTATCGGCTCGTCGCCCTCGTCCTCGGCAACCTGGATGTATGACGACATTTTCTTTTCGAAGCGCACGGTCTGGTTCGTTTCCCGATGAAAGAAGAATTAAAAAATCTCTACAACACAACAAACACACACGCTCTCTCGATCTTCTCGCAGCCAGTCACGCAACACCGCACCTCTTTCTCTTTGGCCAGCAAGCAGTGCTACCAATCGTACGCGTTCCCAAACCACTTTTCCACCTCTTCCAATACGTCTTTCTCACAGGAAAAGCACGACGCGACTTCCGCCTGGGTAATAATTTTATTAAAACCTACGTCCATTAAATCTGTTTATGATTCGAAAAGGTTTCCATTAAATTCGAAATTTTTTTTTAAACAAATCCAATTACTTTCAAGCAACAGGACGTCTCGTTTTATTATCATTTGTTGAAGATAACTAACTAATACTAAATTCAAACGAATCACTTATTTAATTAATTAAGAGACGCTTCGAGCCGATTATATCGTAAATTATATTCCTGATATTATTCGAAGAAATTAGAAATAATTTTTTAAGGAATTGTTTGTTCGATTTCGAACGAATTAATCGACAAACGTAGAGGTGGCCGGTGAATTATAACAATTCACGGATAGTTATTTTAAAATGTAAAATCATTTTCGCATTCAAATTATTATTATGCTTGCATTAATAATATGTTGTTTAATGTTAATAATATTTGAAATGTAAATCAATATTTTGTTCCAACGTTAGGGGATTTTTTAGATCCGTGTAAAAGTCCCTAGCGTCTATTGGAGCGCCGCGTTACAGTGAAATTTCGAACTATTTATAGCGCTAAAAAGAATCGATTCGAATAAAAATTCAATATTTCTGTTAAAAATATATTTCATTGTTAAAGTAAAATTCGTGTTACATTTACATGAAACGGGTATCTTGAAAATAATATTACTGTCAGATTAAACGTTCTCCTGTGCTGTGATCGTTCCTATAAATTACGAAAAAACAAAGTTGGAATGCAGACAGTACGCAGCCTAAAAAGTTTGGTATTTGTATAAAACGATCATCGAGAAGGCAGCCGTATGCAAACCATTGAGAAGAAACTATCAACGAGGCCATGATAATTGGGAATGGTAAACATTCCGTGTTCCTCATTCTTATTACGTGTGCCTGCAAAACATTTTATTCAATTACCCCTCATGATTCGATAGAATACAGATAACTGATACACTCACCATCATCATTAAAGGGGATGCAAAGAATAATACTGTCACTGTACAACTCAGAAATCCAACATACTTTGCAGCTAACAATTTGTCTTCTTCGTAAAAACTATAAAAATACACAACTGCTAGGAAGCAGGTTGCCATTATCATTTCTCTAACAATTTTCAATTTTTTCACGCTATACAAAATGTACACGTAAACGTACGATGCCTGAAGCATAGTCCCAAAAATATTTACTAACATTATAAAGTGGTCTTCGATAAGCATACCGTATCTCATCCATAAAACGCATCTGAAACATGTTGTATAAATATATATTCTTTTACGTATGCACGCTACAGATCTGTATATCTGCAAAAGTTTATACTTACGACGTGTAACATGTTATGAACGCTAAAGGCGAACTATTTCCTGTTGAACCGTTTTTAATGATTTTTCGACACACCAGGCTAAAACATCAAAAATTCTAAACTTGTGCACTGAAAAATAGAGTTTACCGAATTATAATAATCATTTAGAAGTAAACAATTTATTCGTTGAACAGCTGGTCTTGTAACGCGTACAATGTAAATAAAACATGTAGCGAAAGTTTGAACAATTTACTTATCGATAAATTATTTTTTAAAACACGGTATTTTTTGACTTACACGCCGGCTAAAAATTGTAAAACTGTGCAAATCGAGGCTGTCGTAGCCAATGCGCTTTTAATCCCCGTCGAAATCATGATTCAAATTGCACATATCAGTACCACGTATCAACATCCGTGATCCAGATTTACAAACTTGTTATCGAACTTATGCGTCCAAATCTAGTTCTATAATGAAAGACGAAATCCGTGCTCGATAATATCTTTTTACGCAAATCGAAAACGAACACGGTAGTATCATCTATCCACGTTATTTGACGGACATTCGGTTCCTCGCCAATTTCGGTCCAGTTGTTTAACATGATTTTCGTAATGAAAGACGTGATTTTTTATTGTGTTTGATTAGGTTCCGAAGAATAATTACTACGTCAGGAGTGTATCTATCAATTTCAGCCCTTCGTTACAAACGATTCTAGTGTATTTCTTTTTGCTTGTCAATTCTTTGAAATAAATATATATTAGAAACATATAAATAACAAACGCATCATTTATGCACGTGAATCTTTTATTGCGTTCTTACAATTCGTTTTACGTTTATCGTGCTTGCAGTGTTCGTAACCTCTTTCGAAGAAAGGATCGAAGAGTCGACATGAGATACAAAATTCGTCTGTTAACGAGTTCCTTGACCAGAACTCTTAAGTTTGGTAATTTGAAGTATTATTCAAGAACAACCAACTTAAACAATAAAGTCGATCAAGATTTAGAGAATTGGAAAGAACAGCTTCACAGTACAATGCAAATTATTCCAAATTTTATTTCTGCGTCCGAAGAACAATCTTTGATCGAAGAAGTTGATCCCTACATGAAAAGACTTCAATACGAGGAAATGCATTGGGACGATGTCGGTATTTTATATTCCTGATAACTTTCGATAATATTTTATTCGAACGTCGTTTCATTGTAGGCGATACATGCTTACAGAGAAACAGAAAGAAAGGACTGGAACGAGAAAAACGTAAAAATAATAAATAGGATTCGCGAAACAGCATTTCCCAAAGAACTGAATCAGCTTTCTATGGTACATGTTTTGGATTTAGCAGCCAAAGGATGGATAAAACCGCATGTCGACAGTGTTAGGGTATCTAATTTACATATACCTAGTACAATGTATCCACAGAGCTAAATGGTTTTTCTTATTTTCTAGTTTTGTGGAGAAATTATTGCTGGTTTAAGTTTATTAAGCAATAGCGTAATGAGATTAACAATGGTTGAGCACGAAACAACGCATAAGGACGACTTCTTGTTGCCGCAAAGATCTCTGTATATAATGAGGTACGATAACTTGTTTTCCTGTAAGTAGATCGTTTTTTTGGCATTAAAAACAATGATTTTATAGGGGTGTAGCCAGGTATAACTACAACCATGAGATCTTAAGAAACGAAGAGTCATATTTCGAAGGACAGCATATACCAAAAACTAGACGTATCTCGATAATATGCAGATGTGACCCGAACGGGAACAGATAACGTCTTATTTAATGTATATAATAAATATAATAGGAGTGTAATTATTTATGAGGGATTTTTATAACTGTACCTCAAGTGGCAAACGCTTCCACACAAAATTCCCTAGGTTCTTCCTTGGGGGAAAAAAGCATAATTACTCTTAATCGACAGCTATCCTGATTAGTTTCCAGTAACAATACGTTTGTGTTATAAGGTGTAATCTTTTAGTTTTAATTTGAGCACTTTTCCTTCGCAATGCACTTTAATAATATACTAAATCACCCAAATAATTCGTGCCGGATTTTACATTGTTTCTTATGGGCAGAGCGGCACGAATTAGTTGTGCCGCTCTTACGAAGCTCCGCTGTATACATAATACACTGCCAAAAAAAATTAAAATTATGGCAAATAAACAGCAAATAAAATAATTGGAACACATAGGAATGTTCAGGAACATTTTAGCCAAGATCCTCATGCATC
>CM052084.1:12154137-12201064 GCA_028453745.1 Agapostemon virescens
TCTGAGATATACGTTTGATGCGGCTTTTCATCACGATTAATTCAAGCTCAAGAAATCCAAATTTGGTCTACGAGTTCTCTCGTAATTAATTTTTGAAATTTTTTGTGTTTTCACTCGCCACCGCTAGATGGCGCCACCATTCACTTTTTTAGATAATATTTACTATTTTGTTAAATAACTTAATAATGCGTGATTCTTTTGCGGTTTTGATGTATGAGGAGCGTGGCTAAAATGTTCCTGAACATTCTTATGTGTTCCAATTATTTTATTTGCCGTTTATTTGCCATAATTTTAATTTTTTTTGGCAGTGTATTATGCATACAGCGGAGCTTCGTAAGAGTGGCACAACTAATTCGTGCCGCTCTGCCTATAAGAAACAATGTAAAATCCGGCACGAATTATTTGGGTGATTTAGTATATTATTAAAGGCACAGGGATGTGAAGAACAGTTTCTGGTGTGTTAATGAGAACAAAAACAAGAGAAGTGGGTGTAGCGAAGAGAAAAGTTTGCAATGGCGGTTCTTTAAAAACAAAAATAGATGATGGTATCAAGGAGGATGCAAATACATTCTTTAAACGTTTATCATTAAATAATATGGAAATGGAGACTGACAAAGGTAAAAACAAAGATAAAAAAATGAGATCAGATCAGATTATATCCAGATAACCATAAGGGACCAGCAATATTAGAGATAAAACTAGATTCAAATAACGTCAAAGACAGCAAAAGAAAATATTTCATAGAAATGTCCAGAAACGTCTGAAAACAGGCAAATGCTGCATTTGAACTTATGGAAAGGGGCTTTAATAATGCAGAGATCTCCTTTTAAAATAAAGAATGAAGCAAATTCTTTTGTCATCAAAAACAATAAGGAATCTACAGGATTAACTGGGTATGTGCCAAAGTACAAAGCAGAAAGGAATGGAATCATTAAAGGATTTCCTTAAGAATACGATACTACAGAAATTATAAGATACTCAAAGTTTAAACCATAGAATCTCGCCTACATATTTGTGGATCAAAATAAGAATTTTAAAATCTAAGTGGGCAAATGTTAAAAATAGAAACCAGTGAATGGCAGAAAAATCTAACGCAGAAATAGAGAAAGCTATAGAGAAAATTTGTCCACCATTGGTGGAAAACAAACCTAAGCTGGTGCTTGAAGTGCAAGAAAATGAAGTTTTGAATGACATTTTCAATTTTGTAGAATTTAACTATGCAATTGAATAAACAAAACAGGACTCTTTTCCAGGACCGAATGGTACAGACTATAAAATGATCAGAAATATGCCAATAAGATGCAAACTACTGCTTTTGGACATATTAAATGAAATTTATACATCTCAGACCATACCAGAAGAATGGAAAAACTGCTACATCATATTCATCAGGAAATACGATGGGAATAGCTACAGACCTATAACATTATCCTCATGTATGTGCAAGCTGTTTGGGAGAATGTTGAATAATAGACATCAATGGTGGTGCAAGCAATAAGGAATCATTCCATCCTCTCAATCAGGGTTTAGAAAAGGGAGATCCTGCGTCAACAATCTCATTAATCTGACCACATATGTTACAGCAGGTTTTGTAAATGAGTAGTACACCTTAAAAGTACAAAAACAGTATAATAAACAAATGTATAAAGGTGGTTAAGGAAGTGGAATATCTATATTCTAAGAAAGAGAACTATTCATGCTCAATATTGACAAAAGTAGAAAGCAACATAAACAGTGGGAACCAGTTACAGGAATCTAATGCAGTGAATTATGATTTGATGACAGAAACTGAAGTCTGGTAGAAAGTATAAATCGTATATTATGGGACTATCCGTTACATGAGAAGGGTAGACAAGAATTTATTAAAAAATTGAGAAAAATTAACGTAAAATCTCCGATAGATGTAAGTTATTTTTTAAGAGAACCAAAGACTAGTTTATTAAAAATGTTTATGGAATACTTTGATACAAACGATATTAAAGTATAAGATAAATATAGAAAAAAGTGCAACATACAGTATGTAAGTCTATTTGTAATTTAAATATAAGTTACACATGTATAGATGGCTAATGGTTCCGAGTGAAGTCAAGCCTTTTATATCTTTGTTGTTACTGATAATAAGAATAAAAGATATTAATAAAAAAAAGAAAAAAAATGTTGCTATCAGCGACAATACGGTCGACCACCTATTTGGCCAATAATTTCAGCGATCTGTCGCTGCCTGTAGTGGCGCTGTACGGACAGTTTATGGTACAGTTCTTATGGTAAAAACAACAAGATCGATCGCGTTCGAATAAAAAATTATATTTCTTAATTTTTAACAGATCAAACTGTAAAAATGAGTCTTTCGATAGCTGTAGCGTAATCGTCGAGACAACACCGGCAGCATACCGCAAGTATAAAGTTAACGACTTATCGCACCAACATCCAATTGTGAAAATTCTATTTTCTATTCCAGATGGATTACGATTTGAAAATA
This sequence comes from Agapostemon virescens, assembly GCA_028453745.1. Lineage (NCBI taxonomy): Eukaryota > Metazoa > Arthropoda > Insecta > Hymenoptera > Halictidae > Agapostemon > Agapostemon virescens. The sequence continues at coordinate 12,156,617 of CM052084.1, forward strand.
ATTGCGACAACGCTGTAGGAATTCGAAAAAATTAGCGATCGTTCCAGAGGATGCTTACGGTGCTCCGATTCGATTCGATGGAGGGGTCGTTTAAATGCGGTAAAACGGTAAAAATATTCTCGCGGAAGTACCGTTTCGTTGGGGTTGCTTTAAGAATGTATTATTTCGCGGCAGAGGAAAGGGTAGAGGGTGGTCGTCCAATGGACGAGTCCGCGACGGGTCCAACACCGATTTACAACGCAACACCATGATGTTCGTTGTATTTTCAGGTGCGAGCCGAGTCTCTCGGACTCGCGGGAATCGTAATCATCAAGTGCATTCGTGGATTCCACATGCGCCGGCGTACGGGGTTGTTCTGACGTAACGTCGTTACGTCAGAACGTGGCTCCGCACGCAAGAGGGATAGTACACGTGGGTGTGCTGGCAAAGGACGAGGAAGAGAAGGGGTGCACAGAGAGGGTGCCGAAGAGAGGGTAGAACGTCAATAGGAGAATCTTTTACGCTTTAGGTGGGAGAATCGCCGGAGAAGTGGGGCGGACGTAGGGGGTTGCTCGTGGACGAAGGTGGGCTGGAATCAGGGCTGTAACAAGGGTTCGCGCCCTAAACCGATCGGCCGCAGTGTCGCCAACAACTGTTGAATGTTAAATGGCTGGTCGTTCCTCGCGAGCAGCCAGAAATTCTCCGGCACGATCAATTTTTGCGAACAAGGGATGCCGTTTCCTACCCCTTAGGAAGCAGGGCAACGAAAACGCGATCAGGAATCGGCAGATACTTTTCCGAAGATCGAACGAAATCGATCTCGCGCTGCTCTTTCGTTCGGATTCGTTCGTCGGGGAGTTACGTCCTTTGCTGGTCCCATGGAACCCTCCCCTTTGCCAGAGAACTTTCCAAATCCTCGGCTCTCTCGCGTTTTCGTTTCAAGGGGTAGGTTACTACAACGGCTTGTATACCGTAACGACCCTTGTCTCGTTTTTACGAGGCCGTGGCCTCTTATCAGCCAAGGTTCTCCCTTTGGTTTTCCATCCCCTCGTCCTCTTTACGACTACAGTACTGTCGGGAACGACGGTAACGGCGTACCGCGAGGGGGCGGGGGTGAAAGTGGTCAGGACAGGGCACGGGACGTGTTCCATTTCGTTCGCACAGTTCTGGGAGTGCTCGACTCGCGAGTCTCCGGAACCGAATAATTCAATGCGTTCGCTGTAATTATCACGTTGAAATCTATCGATCGACGATTCCCGGACAACGCTTCCTGGCTCTCTCTCTCTCTCTCTCTCTCTCTCTCTCTCTCGCTCTCTCGAATCAACAACCCCTCCAAAGTTATTCCCTCGGCCCGAGGAATCGTTCGCGTCGGGCAAGGAGGTCGTTGGGAAACGCTGTTCGAAGACCTTCGCAGGGAACTTTAGCTAATGGCTTTAGGCTTACCGGGGCGAGTTCACGGAAGACTTAGAAGAGGACAGTCGATCGGTCGCGTCGGAATCTATCGAACGTTATCGTTCCGACGCTGCACGCGGATACAGGCGGTTTCCAATATCAATCGGCCGGAAAGCGGAAGCTCCGATTCCCGTCCGTGCCACGCTCTCTCTATCCGTCCATTGTTCCCATTCCGTTCGAATCGCATCGGATCCTCTTCGGGTCCTTTGGAATCGCAGAGGAGTTTCCCGGTATCTGGCCGGAGCCGTGGGCTCGGGACTTTCGAGCTTACGGGCTGGATCAAAACAAGTCCCGTTGTCCATTCAACCAACCCAGAAAGCCCGACACGGTTTGGATAGACACGTATCTAGATATCACGTCTGCGTACACCATTCAGTCGTGGGGCCGAGGGGTGGTCTTCCGAGTCACGATGCGGCAGGGGTGGCTCGTTCAGCGGGGATAAGCCGTCCTCGATGGCGGGGGCGGCGCTCAGGGCCGTGCCGTTCTCGGCTCCCCGGGAGAACACGGAATCTCAAGAATCTTCCGTACCGTCTCCGGTACACCCTCCCGCTAGATCTCTCGCAGAGTTTGCACGTTGGAATTTCCAGTGTCTCCCGATAGCGGAAACTTTGTTCCGATACGCGATGTTTAGGGGGACGATGCTGCTGGAACGCGAAACCTTTCGAAGGAACCGACGCGGAAGTCTGCTACCACCGTGGCAGGATCGATATCCGCGAATTCGAATCGGATCGAATCGGATCGAATCAACCGGATGGACCGGAGAGGATCGATCGAACGGACGGACGTCGATGCTGCGGAAAACGATCGCCGCGAACCGCAACTGGTGGCCACGACGCGCGTCCTCTCTTATTTTACCTCGGAGCGAGCCTAACGTCCAAGGCCGGTGTATTTTAAAGCCTGATCGTCGATTATCCGCTAAACTGGATCCTTACGTAAGCGAACACGGTCGGCGACGGTCAATCCTGACGCGTCAACGACGAGAGCGCGATCGTCCAACCAAGGGGATGCCGAAGAGGACGAAGGGAGGAAGGACGCTGCGGAATCAGCTGGCATTCCGTTTAGGAACGACCGAGAAAATTTCTCGGGGACCGGGTACCCCTTCGGATCGTACACCCCCGAGTTTCATTAGCTCTGGAAGGGGAAGCGTGGCACGGGATCAGCCGCGTACCATCCGGAGGGGTTGCGACCGGGGTGCCGGGCACGGGATCGATCGGACCGCGATCATTTTCCGCGTACGTATCGCTGACCTTCGCCGGTAACGCGTACGCCACCGTAACGACCCTTTGTCGGTTTTCCAATTTTTCCAAGCTGCTCGGTCTCTCTCGGTGTTCGCGGACCTCGCGATCGGTTCGAATCCGTCGCTGTTTCGCGTTCGCAGCGTGTCGGCAGCGGTGGGGTGGGCGAAACGGCAGCGAGAGGGGTTGGTTCCGGTGGTAGGGGGCGGGGTTGATGGTGGGGTTGGCGCTAGGGGTGGATAAGGCGGCTAGAGAAGGAGAGAGAGGCGAGAGAGCGTAACCCCACGGCACCCGTGTGTGTCGCACTAAAATGTGACTCTGGCCAGCAGCACCGGGAGCTGTGTGCGTCGAGCGAACGAGAGAGAGAGAGAGAGAGAGAGAGAGCGAGTGAGAGAGGGGTGGGAGAGAGAGAGGGAGCGAATCGTGTGTGTCGAAATTTTCGTTAGTTTCGAACGCGGCTACGAGCTGGTCCGGGTGCGTAGAACGACGGTGAAACGAAAGGCCGAGGAACAAAAGGCGAGACAGCCGGCCTGGAGTGTCTGACGCAGAAGAGGAAGAACAAGAAGAAGAAAAAGTGGAAGAGGAGGAAGAAGCTTCGGCCTGAGCGCCGGGGAGCTGGAGAGGCGCGGACAGCGGATCGTGGAAACGCGGCCAGGAAACAGAGGGAAACGGCCAGCTCGTTAACGGGCTCCGTACCAACCTAACCGGTAGTCGGGGGTTGTCGTCGTCGCAGCCTAACCGCCTTCTAAGAACGCCTGAGCCAGCCAGCCAGAACCCACCGGATAGCGAAGGATTATACCCTGCACCTTGCGAGACCAGCGCGCGGAGATGTCTTGCGAATCTAGAATTTAATCGGCAGTCAGCTACGGTGGATATAGGTGGGCTAACCGGTGCACGCGTTTTTCCGTGTTCCCGTCGTCGTCTTCGTCCTCGTCGTCGTCGTCGTCGTCGTACTCTACCTGGGAGGAGGACGAGCCTGGTCGGCCCGATGACCGACCGGGAGTAGTTTAGTAACGTTTCCCATCGTGAACTGTGATTCCTTGTGGGAGCCGGGATACGGAGGAGGATCCTCGACGACACAACCGGCTGCTAAACGGGTAAGTTCTCTCATCGACGGCCTCGTCTCGAGGCTCGCCACGGTCTCCGGCCCGGGGCCACGGTCCATTCACCGACGATCCTCCGTTTGCCAGCTTATCGATGTTCCGGGGGGAACGTAGCCCGTTCGGAATACTATGGACGCCTACGCGTCACCGAAATATCCTACCAATATAGTATACTCGCTGTCGATCGTAGTACAAACCGTCTTGCTCGTAGTACAAATTCTACCAGTTTCGTTCCTTCGGCAAACAAGTCTTCGAACCTCGGGCCAGAGCAGTCGGCGAACGGAATCGATCGCCCGTCTTTCGATCTCGCTTTCGTCGAGAGCCGTTCGCATTGTTGCAGCAACGATCGCGCTAACGCGTTAGGCGATCGATCGCTCGGTGTCGGAGATCTTCGCGGATTCTGGTCATCGGGATTCTCGTCGTTCCTCGCTTCTAGAAGGTGTCGGACACCCGGAGGATCTTCTCCAAAAATTTAACCTACGGCAGTCCCCGATCGAATAGGTGGATCCTGGACACCGGTTGACGCTGCGAACGGCAGCAGCTGACGTCGTAGCTGGCGGTCGCCTATTTTCGGCAGCGTAGGGTCCGATCGTCGGATCGTTTCTTTTCGTTCCTCCGAGAGGAGGATATATCGGGGAAACGAGTTGCCGCGAGCGAAACGAATTCCGGGCCGGTGAAATAAGGCTATCGGCCGTGAGAAGGGTCGAAACTCGGCCGTCGGAGAGATCGCCGTTGCAGGGAAGGGATCGTGAAAAATTGGAATTGAGGTTGCCCTTCTCGCCGCCCTTTCCGCGGACCGGATCTCTCTCTTTAAATCGATTCGGCGAGACGATAGCCGCGCGTCGTTGCCGTCGCTTGGAAATCCATTTCGCAGGACCCTTTGGATTCGTTCGATGGCCATTTTAAGCTGGATTCAGCGGCAACGCGGAAAGTAACGCACGGAGGGATCGTTTTCGTTATCGTTTCCAAAGCGAGTCACCGAAGGATTCACGGACGTTGTCTCCGATCTCCTTACCTGGCGGAACGACCGATTGGCGAACGCTATCGCGAAAAGGGTGATGAGAATTTTGATCCTCTTCCCGGTTAGATTCGTCGTTCGGCCCAACTTTTATTTCGCCGCGGAGAACTCGAAGATTCGAGCGAAGGTGTTCCAAATAATTTTTCCAAACAAGTTTTCTCCAGCGAAGCGAACACTCCTCCAGTCCTGTAATTCCGTTCCCAACGGAGACAACGTTCGTCCGCGAACGACGGAGAACACGCGCAGGAGAAAATCGATCTTCTCACCCGTAAAAATCCCCCGTAACGCGATTGTCCAAGGACGAGAAAGGCGTTCGATCCCCGAGGCTTTTTCCCATTATCTCCTCCGCCTGTTCCGGGGAAAAGTTTCAGCCCCCGTTGCAATATGTCCGGTGTTACCTCGCAACGCGTAATAGCCGTTGTAGGGGTGATTTACGCGGGCCAGCATGGTCGCGCGAAACCGTTCTTCACCTTGCCCGACCGGTTCCCGATCTCGGCCGACTCCGTGCAAATTGCTCGACCCTGCTTCTCGAGCACCTTTTTCCGCTCTCCGAGGACTCGAGAAAATCGACGAGCAGACGCGCCGAGATGAAAACGGTTTATCGGAGAACCGTTCGCGAGTAACGTACGCTTCTCCGTCCCGCGCGAGAATCCGAAAACTCGCGAAATCGGGAATTTCTCGATCGACTCGAAACGGGCAAACGATTCGACGAACGCGTAGATCGCGATCGAGCAAATCGAACGATTTATTTCTTCTTTCGACGATTTTTCACGCCTCGAACGATTCTGTTAGCGACCAGCCGAGACGCGATCGCGTTTTAGGAGATACGGACTGGTGGGATAAACGGGGCATCTCCGACGCGGCCCTAAAGGAAGTCGGATCTCTCGAAGGCGGATGGGTTGATTCGATTAGGCCGTGGATCGGAGCGATCCCCGACCAGCGACTCCTGACAGTGACATTAAATGGCCTACGAGCATCGAGGCCGCGCATCGTATCGTATTTCCGTGACCGATCGACCAAACGGTCGAGCCACTCGTCGTAAACACGAAAGAGAGGCCGTTCGGAACGACGATCGCAAACAGACACGATAAAACCTGTCCGGAACACGCGACAATCGCAATATTTCCCTCGAATCCACGCGATTCGAAGCGTTACGACTTTCTCTTCCCGGGGAGCGTTCCGTTTCCTCGAGATTCACACTCGTTCTCCTCCGATTCCTTCAGCAGCTACGAGCCGAGGAATCGAAATCGTTTGCGACTTTCGATATTCCGTCTTTCTAATCGACGCTTCGCGCTCGAGTAACGTTTACGCGTCGCGATCGCGAAGTTTGTCGCTTCCGTCCGTCGTTTCCGTAACTTTACGAAGCCATTGAAACCAAGGGTAACGATATTTATGGGAACGCGAAATCTTGGGAACTTGAAATAGAGTCGCATCGTTGAATTGGTTGTCGAGGGAGTTCCGATTCGGTGGAGTCGCTGAACGTTTTAGGATAGATCGGTTTTAGGAAACGCGGAGCGTGCTTTTCGGAAGATCGCGTTCGATTGGTCGTAGGCTGCGTCGGAAAAATGGCGGATTTGTCAAAAATTAAGAGAGGGAATGGAGAAGATCGAGGTGGCGATTTTACTTGGCTATGGTCGCGCGAAGGGTTTTAGGACGCGACAGACGAGTTTCGTTGGAAACACCGGTAGATATCGAGATCCGAGTTTGTTATCCGTTTAGACCGTTCCAGTGGACGTTTCGCCGTTAAGAGCTCTTTCTCCCGTGGAAATCGTTCGGAATAACTCGGAAATGACCGATTTCGCGGGCTGCGCTGCGAAACGGCGAACGATCGCGAATCGATGAAAGTTTCCGGCGGCCCGAGATCTCGATTTCCGTTCCCTGAGCGGCGTTTCTCGACCGTCGGCTAAAGATCGCGGCGGTTTTTCCGGAACTCGGCCGGTCGAAGGGCTGCTCGGCCGGCAGCGAATCACCGGCCGGGCCGACCGACGAGAGGCGATTAATCGGATTCGGTCGATTCGGTCGGTTCGAAAACACGCGAGGGTCGATCGCTCGCCCCATCCCGAGCGACGGGTCGGTTATCGCAGCTGGTCGCGTATTTGTCCAGAGAGAGGGGCAGAGAAAAAACGATCGAGATTCCCGTCGAAAGCGCCCTTTCGACCCGGAACATCGTCGTCCAAAACTATTTCCGGGAAAAGCGAACGTCCGGCGAAAGTCCTCGAGCAGAAATCGTTTCCCAAGCCGAAAGGATCTTAGATGGACGTTCGTCGCCGTAGCTACTCATTAGCAACTTATTCGGTAGAATCTGGAACGTTTTCGAACGCGCGTACGCCCTATTCCGAGCACGCCCGAGCCCCGGATCGGTGGCCTCTCGCGCGATCTTCCGCTCGGACGAGATCCCGCACGGAAAATCACATTTTAAACGTGTCCCGAGTCGAGAATCGTGGATTCGCGGGACGATGGTGCTCGAGGTGCGTTTCGAGACCAGAATCGCGGCTCTCTCCGCCATTATCGAGGCGATTGGTCGCGGCGGCGAATCGTTTCGAGTCTCCGCAAACGCGACCTCTGCGAGCTTGCGTCGTGGACCTTTCCTTTTATCCCCGCGAGCGTACTTTCGACCGGTCGGCTGTCCATCGCGTCGTCGATATTCGCGCAGATTAGAGAGCCGGAGCACAGGGAGGCCTCGCTGTTTTCCCGACGCTTCCGGTTTCTCTTGAGCCCCCGTCGAACGATCCGCGCGATGGTATCGCGAAGGAGAAACCGCTCTCGCTCCCGCTTCGCTTCCCGTAGTTCGAGCATAGTTTGCAAACTCGTTGGAATCGCGCGAATAACCGCGGCACAACAGCCGCATCGTCTCCGTTCGAGAATTCGGCTCGCTTAAAATTCGCCACCCCTTCGTTCGCGTTACCGATTCGTCGACGGGTCAACTTTGTTTTATTTACTTTCCGATGGAACGTATCGAGACGAACGGAGAACGATCTTGTCCGAAGGTCGTTCAAGGTTATCGGAGATCGATCGCGGTGGAAAATAAATTGTGTTGGTACTCTCTGCGATCGTTTCTCGCGGCCGAATTTATTCGAGCGGCGTGCCGTGCGACGATTAAGGCTACGGTACAGCGGGACGACGAATCGTTCGAGTATATTAAATTTGAAAAATTGATTTCTGCCCGCAAACAGTCGCTTCTCGGAGCACGGCGCTCGGCGCCGGGGAGCGCTGTTGTCCCGAGGGAGGGTTTCGAGTAGCTTCAAAACGAATTCGATGGCCGATTGAAAAATTCAACGAGAGAGACGAACCGAAGCCGACGTGCGTGCGTCGGCTGCCATTTTCGACCTCGCGCGGCCGCCCGCCGTTAATTAATTCGCTTAACGAGCACGATTTCGACACCGCGAGCGCGCGACACAGACTCGTTAGAACTTTGGAACATCGCAAAAAGCTCGGCCAGACCGTGGCCCCGTAACGAGACCATCGATTCCACCGGTCTCCGGACCCCTCCGCGTGCTCTGTCCGTTCTCGTTCGAAAGGACGACAAAGAGAGAGAGAGGGAGAGAAAGGTCCAGGTATTCTCGCGAAATGCCAGTCTCCGGCGTGCGCGCAGGGCCATCGAAGCATTGTCACGGCTCGTTGTACGTTCTCGCGTATTAAATAAACAAGCTTGCTAGCGGACGAGCCAGCGAGCGAGCAAGCAGGCGAGCGAGCGAGCAACCGAGCCGCTTGGTCGGATGTTTAATTCAGCCTCTCGCGGTGGAAGAGGCGCGCGGGGGCGGTCAGACGCACGAATTCGTACTTGACCCGATTCCGAGCTGGTTTTTCAAGAAGGGAAACCAAGGAACGTTATTAACCCCCGCGGTCTGGCTAGCAAGAATTCACGGTAGACCGCGTTCGGTTGATCCTAATTCATCCGTGGATTTTTCGTCTGGATTCGCGAACGCTGCAACCCGCCACGATCCGATCCAACCGCTCGCCGGCCTGTCTGATCCTCGACGTGCCTTATCTACTTGCACTCCTTTCCCGAAAACCGCCGCATTTCAATCTTTTAATTAGCCACCGTCACGCTCGAGGCTCGAACTATCGCGCCTCGAATTTTAATCGAAACATTATTCGAGTCCGCGTTTCGCCTACGCTGCTCGTCCGCTCGATGGCTCGCGTCTGACCAACCGCGGACCTCGTTCCCTGTAACGGCTTTGCTCGACCGAAAAATGGCGCATCAACGTTTCCAGACTCGGCGAAGAGCGAATGCTTCGAGCTTTTAATCTACGGCGATTTTATTTCTGTGAAAAGTTGTTCGATTCTTTCCCACGGGATCATGAAAGAGACATTTCCGCGCGACCCTTCGCGAACAAGGAATCCGTTTCAACGAGTTCGGAACCGCGACGACGCTTTATGAAAATAAGTCGGTCGTACGAGGCGCTTATAAACGTCGTTATCGGGGAGCGTCCATCGCCGCTACGTGCCGCGTTCTCGTTAATTGCCCGGCATCACGGGTTCGCGCAATTATCCGCGCCCGATGCGAAGCGTTTCTGCCCGACCGCTCGTTGCACCGGCACACGAGAGCGCGACTCCTTTCCGATTTCTCGAATTCGTCGGGATCGTAGATAATTAATTCCAATCGGCGTTCGTCGCGCCGAGAATACGCGCAGATGGATTCGAAGCGGGACAGCGAGAAATCTCGACGATCTATGCTCGTCGAGGCTCCGGGAAGACAGTTTTTAAATTGCAATTAGTTTCGCGACCAGTCCGGGTGCTCTGCTCCGCGCGGTATCTTTTCACGACCCGGTTTATTCATCGGGGTGGACTCTCGCTCGGCAGAAGAAACGGTTTGTCTCGCAGTTTCAAAGTAATTCCCCGGGAGGACGTTGTTCCCGGCGGTCTACGCACTCGGAGGCCAATACCGAGGAAGCATCGTCTCGTCTCCGAGGGAAGTTTCCTCAAAAATTGAATTCAACTTGCATTCGAAAGGATGGCCCCATTAAAACGCGGTAACAAGTTCGCTATAGTTTCGAGTTTGAACGAGTTCGCCGCGCGGCCGTTCCTAAGAAAACGAGGAAACGGGATACGCGGGATACGGGATACTGGGATACGGAAGGCCGACGCGTTGCTTTTCCGTTCCCGTCGGTCGGCGAAATCATCGATCGAACGCCGATCGACTTTCCGTTGTTTCCCGGCGTCGAGAGTGGCGCACGCGAAACTTTGCAAAAGCAACGCCACCGTCGCAATTCCGCGTCGATCGCGCTTCGAACCGCCCCATAAAAATTCCACTCGCTATCGTAATTTCTCTGGCCTCTTTTTTCCCAACAGCATCAACCCGTAAATGACTTTACGGTCTGCCGAACACCCTCGCACCGTTTAACGGCCACGGTGATTACTTTAAAAGTTCCCTCAAACTTCTGATCAATATTTTCAATTTCTTCGGCCGGTGGCACGCTTTTCCGCGGCGATCGATCTCGCCGTTCGCGGCGGCGATTTTATCGGCTCCGAGAGAAACGAACGATTCGCCGATTCGTGGTTTCTCTCTCGAGATCGGCCCGTCCCGCCGACCGGCCGATTCCGGGCTCGAGAAATTTCCCATTTCGGAACGGCGAAACCGCGGCCGTTCGTTATCCGCGAATGGAAAAAGTTTCGCGCGAGATTCCTCGGAGGAGAAGGCCTCCGTTTTCCCCAGTTTTCTCGGCGGTCGTTTCGGGGAGGCTTCCCGGCCGCTGTTTCTGCTCGTTGCATTGCGGTAGATCGATGTACCGGAGAGTTCAGGGTTACGTTGTAAGGCCTCCTCGTCGTCGATGGAATCTGCGGTAGCACGTGCCGCGCGCGTTCGTTCCGGACGCACCGTTTTCAGCATCGTGCCAAAACGAACCAATTTTCGTAGAATATTCCATTCGTTCGATTCATCGACGATCCTCGACGTACGCTGTTTTCGTTTCCGAAAGCTTTCCAGAGGAGCACGGCGTTCGCGGTCTCGTTCGACGGAGCAGAGTGCCACGATTTTCCATATTTCGACGAACGAACGGCAGGAATCGTTCCGCGAGAGCGTACGACGTTCTCTTCGGCGAGATCTCGAAACTGGGTTCGTCGAGCAGCGGGAGCAGAAGGGGGAGTGATCGATGTCGTTGGAATTGAATTAAATCGGTCGGTAGAAGTCCGTTCGCGTTCGTGCCCGTGTCAGAAACAGCTGAACGCGTCCGCGAATTTATTCCCCGGCGAAGACGGTTGGCATGCCGGTCTCTTGGCGTTCGGCCAACCCTTTTTCGCGGTTCGACCTTCGTTCCGCGACACGGAGAACGGGAAACGAGCCGCGAACAGCTTTTGAAAAATTACCGACCGGTCGTGCGTCCAGACGAATCTTCGCGGTTGCCGTGAAACACGAAAGGCAAAGACAACGATCGCGGGGGGATCGATTTATCGCTCTCAGGGACAATCGAAAGCGTTCGCTTCGCGTTCATGGCCGTTTATTCGAAACACCGTCGAGAAACGCGGAGCGTATCGCGAAATCGAGCGAACAGGAAGGAACGACGTTTCTTCGGAATCGCGTTCGATCGTCTTGGAAACGATTCGTCGCCCGGAGGGACGTTGCTCGTTGTTTCCTATTTATTTTTTCGCGTAGAATCGACCGGCGCCGAGACGCTCGCTAAATTCCCGGGTCGAACGGAGCCGCGAGCGCCTCTGCGAAACGTTAAATTCGCTGGTCTTTATTCGGGAGAAAGGGTGCGCTCGGATATTAACGGATCGTCGGGTTTCCATGAAAATCTGCCGCGTACCCGGTGACTTTTGACCCGGAAACTACACGGCGAAACTGAATGCGGAGCAACGCGCGCCGGAAGCCAGAAGCCCGAGTTCTTGCCAGCCGAATCTCCCGTGCAACGCTACGCTCCGGTATAATCTGCACGGCTTTCAAACGATTCCCTGCCACGGCTCGCTGTCGCGCATCAAAAATGAAATGTTAGGGATCAAGGGACTTCGGACGTGTCCTGGGAGATTCGGGAAACAGCGACCGGTGTCGCGAAATGTTTTTCGAATCTCCGAAGGCTGAAACCGCCGGAGGATTCGAAACGATTCGATTTCGAGACCGATCGGCGGCATCTGGGACGAGGGACCGGATCGAACGCGACTTGGCCACCTGCGGCCGAAGGTGCTCGTCGAACCAGGCTGGTAGCAGCCGGTCTAATTCCGTCGTCGAGGCGCATCGGCCCTCTTTTGACCTGGTTTCGCACGGTTTCGTACGGTTTCGTACGGTTTCGTACGGTTTCGGCGCACCTGAATCGCCTCTTCGTCGAGGACATGCCCCGCCTTCGAGCCTCGAGAATTCGATACTCGGCTCTCGCGGTATCGAAAGAGCCCCCAGGCGTATCGTCGGATTTCCCTGCTCGCGATTCGACTCGCGAAACCCCTTGCGCGGCACGCGCCCGCGAAGGAGCAGCGACCGATCGTTTCTCCGCTCCGCTCCGTTCCATTCCGCTCCGCTCTTCTCCGTTCCAGCCTGTTTCGTCGCGAATCTCGGCGGCTTTGGTTCGCCGAGTAAATCGCCTCGAGCGATTCTTACGGTTCCGCGTCGTCGTAAAGTTTAAAGATCCTCGAACGGTGCACCGTCGCCGTCGCTGGCAACCGGAACAACGATATCCAGTGCGAAACGTGCAGCGATAATTGCCAACCCGTTTGGCAAAGGAGCGGCGTCGGCCGCGTTTCCATGCGAAATGCCAGCGGAAACGGGGAAACGGTTGTGCGCGACGCGAATGTAGAACGCGGCTTAGCGTCTTCGCGGAACGCAATTACACCCGGTCATGTTTCACCGGTGACAGCGTCAAAAACATTGCGTTCCCCGGGTTTAATTGGAAAGGACGCTCGTTTCGCGTCGCGTCGCCTCGGTTCAGCTCGGTCCGCGTCGTTTTTCCCGATTCGATGGGACGGATCGCGAATATTTGCGTGGCTTTCTTCATCCGTTCGTCCCGTTCAAGAGTACAGGGGAAAAACAGGTCCGTGGTTTTTCGAAAGGGACGCGGTTCTGATCGCGAGGCATTTCGAACGGTCGTTCGGCCAGGCAAAACTCGTCCGAGCAACGAATAAGAAGAAGACGAGCAAGAAAACGAAGAAGAAAACGAAGAAGAAGAAGACTGCGCAAAGACGACTCCGTTCTGGTCGCTCGTGCAAGGATCCGCAGCACTCGTCGATCTATATACGGTGCCGTACCACTTGTCCGACATCGTACGGACCCGTACCACTTGTCCGGTGGCATATACGGAGCCTGGCCTTTTGTTCGAGCGTTCGGGTGTAACTCGAGCGGAATTGCGCCTGCGAAACGCTATTTCGATCTCGAGGAACGATCGTTCCCGCGCCTTCGGCGGTCGCCGTGTCCGTCGACGTTTCGATCGCGGAATCTCGATAAAAGAGACGTGGCGAGGGGTTCGCTTTGAAATTTCAAGGCACCGCGAGGAGATAAGAGAGAGATTACGCGAGAGCGTCGGGTTTCGCCGACGATCGGATGGATTTCTCGCGCCATCTATCGAGCCGCCGGCGCTCGCCCGCGACGGATACGTTGCCTCGCGGTGGCTCGTGGCCTGTTTCTCGTTATCGCGGCGAACGGATCGGGAACGCGCTCTCCCGTTTCGATTTTTCGACGAGGAAATTCTCCGCTGACCGTCCGCGACCCGGTTCTCGATACCTGGGTGTCGGGTCGCGACCCGTCGTTTCCGATCGTCGATCGCGGTCGCCGATCCTCTCGCGATCGCGATGCGCTCTCCTCGGGAGCGTTGTTCGACGCCGCGACCAGCAGCGCGGCCGTGTTCGTTTGTCCACCGATCGATACGCGAAACTTTCGCCCCTCTTCCCTGGTTCCTCGTTTCTCGTTCCCCTCGACAACGTTTTTCGCTTCGTGTTTTTCGACAAACCTCCCGCAACATCCGACGATCGAATTCTTCTTCGCGATTGTCGTCGATTTCGTGGACTAAGCAGAGTTAGACGCGCGACGCGACAACAACCACGATTTTTCCATCTTGGAGAGGCCTCTCCGATCCTCCGATTTCCGGCGTCGAAGTCTACTCGTCTTTCTTTCTGTTGAACGCGCGTCGCCTGTTGCTTTATGCACGGGCGCGTTTCGGTCGACGGAACGAAACGTTTTATCAGATATCGAGAATCGTTTAGGCAGACCGAGATACCGTCTCCGTCTCCGGTACGCTCCGGCAACCTACATCCTCCCGGCATTCTAGAGACCGAAGCGAGGCGACAACGGCGCCTCGCTCGTTTATCGGCATCGTGTTTGCTAATTACCCGACGACGACGTCGACGACGACACCGTTCGCGCGAACCACCAGCCAGCATTCCGCTCGAAAAGCCTCGTTCCCGCACGAGGAAGAGAGATACGGTCGACCGCTTCTCGAGAACCGCTCGCAATTTCGTTCGAATCGCTCCTCCGAAGCGTTCTCTCGCGCGCGATCGCGTCGCTGCGTTTCTCCGACGAGGTCAATCGAGTCGACGAAACGACGCGTTCGTCGAGCGAAACCGGTCGACGCCGTCCCCGGCAAAGCTGTGCCGGAAACACAATTACTCGACGTATATCCGTTTCTTCGAATAGATCGACTCGTCGAAATTTCCGAACACGAGGCGACGGCGTTTAACGCGACTTTGCCGTATCCGAACGGAATCTCGTCTCGACTTCGCGAGCTCGGACATCGTCGGCCGACGGTAAGGCCGACGAGGCTTTCTCCGCTGCTTTCCGAGGAGAAAAATGCGAAGGAAAGGAATTTGTTTGGAGAAAGAAGAAAGGTAACGAGTTTGTAGGCAGCTTCCGAGTCTCGGCGAACGTTACTGCATTTTACGCGTTGCCAGAGTACTCGGTGGCCATCCACGATCAACCCCTTGCGGTCGAAGCTGCGTCTTCTTCCGTGGGTATTTTCATTCTAAGCTCGTTTTATCGTCACTCGTCCCCGCGAACCGTTAAATTTTGATCAGTTTCTTAGACGCAATGGTAGCGACGTTAAAAACGTTAAACAACGCCGGGGCAATTTTTCACGGCGCCTCAAAGTCGCCGTTAGAGCGCCAGGGGTTAAACGATTCCAGCCGACTCGTCGCTCGTTGCGGATAAGGGTTTGCCGTGCCAGGACAAGGCTCGTCCGTGTTCGATCGGCCAGGCAGAAGCAGCACGCTCGGAGAATTGTCCGGATATCAAGATGGGTGCCCGCGTACCGCTCGTGGATCAATGTCCAGTCGTGATTAACCCTGTTTTCCGATTCTGCAGCGAGGCGTTCTAAATCTCCATCTCCACGGAACGAATCTCCGGGCGAACGGCGGAAGGGGATCGATCGCGAGACAACCGGGAAAACCGTTTCGCGAAATCGTTTCGCCTTGGATCGCGAAACGCGGAACGAGGCTCGATCCGAGCGAGGATCGCAATTTCGATTCCACCGTCCGCTATCGCTTATCCGTTTCGCGTTTAACGAGGTCGCCGCTGCGAGAAACGGTATCGCGCTGTTACGGATTTATTTACAGCGCGTCCGAGCACCGGCAATCGTCCAACTTTTTTCCAGCCAGCGAAACGCGAGATTTTGCCAACCGATTTTCGGGGCAGCTTCGGCCACGACGGCGGACGGAACTTTCATTCGAGACGCGCTGTTCGAGACGAAACGGTTTTCTTGGAGCAACCTGTTACACCGGCCGTTTCTTCGGTGACGCGAGGATGCTTCGCCGTTTATCGAAAGAACAACGATCTCCGCCGGTTACATTTTGATTCGGCGGAGAGGCAGACGATTTGGTAGCGCTGGGAGCGTTTAGCAGCGTAGAGTATCATTTACGACGAGTAAACTCTCGTTTCCGCGACGGTATCGAAACGCGATCTAGCTCGGGTCGCGGTCGGAAGCGGAAGCTCGCGTTGCCCCGTGTAGCACCGGTTCGATTACAACGCGCGAATTACGAGCTTCCTCTCCTTATTGTCTCGCGCCTCGAATCTCTGTTCGACCTCCGATTACAGGGCTCGTTTACGAGTTTCGCGTGCCATCGCTCGGTTATCCCGGCCGTGTTTTCTACGGGGAAGCATCGTCGTCCTCTTCCTCTCGCTACGCGCTTCGGAACGCTCGCGCGTGCTCGACAGCGATTGCTCGGACCGGCTGGCCTCTGCGGCAAACTTTCGCCGGAATTTGCGGCCCACGTTTTCCCGTGACAAATCTGCCATTAAAAGTTGCTCCGCGATCCCCGATCCGGCTCGAACAAATAAACGATCGAAACGCGCCCCGATTCCGCGTCGGGATCCAATTACCGATCTGCTCGTCTTTGGACGCGTTCCAACCGGAACATCCGGCCACCCTGGAAAATACACGGGTCGCCGTAATTTCCTGCAACAATGCGGACGTTGCGCGATCGTTGTAATCAACGATTACGACTCGATCGGCGGCAAACGGTTTGCCCTTGATACCCGACTTTCCAGTCGCTTTCCGTTCGATATCGCGAAACGGCTCGCGACGCGGTACGGTAAACTGCTCGTTTCGATTGCTCGGATAATCGCAGGATAATCTCCGGTGCTCTTTTTCCACAAGATTCTGCGACGCGGGGTATAGCCCTCGAGAGGCCACGAATTTCAACTCGCGTCTACGCGAGACGAGTACGTTTCGGCGCTACTTCGAGCAGACGTCCTCCGACGAACGGTCGAGGCTTCCGCAGGAACAACACAAATTTTTCCTCGCGTCATAGCTTTTCTGGAAAACGAGGAATCTTCCCGGCGACGGATTTTCCGACGTCGACCGTGCGTAGCAGGCGGGTCGTCGGACGCGTCGTCGGCAGCCTTATCGTCGCGTCGGTTAATCCTTTAATCCTGCCGCCGAGAAGCGCGAAACTCGTAGGCGAAGCACCGTAAGCTGGATAACGCTGTTTCGGTTCGCGCGAATCCACCGTGTTCGAAGCGAACGAAGGCGAGAGGCTTCGAAACGTCTTGGAATCGGAACGGCGGTGCCGTTTGCCGTTCTTCGCGAATTATGGAGATGCCTGCGGAACCGTTCCGCTTCCGCGGAAATGGCGGTCCGCCGGCACAAAAACGACGCCCGAGGAGGACAAAAATGACGGGACGCGTCCGGGGGCGGAGAAAAACGGGAAATCTGCATTGTTCCCGGTTGTGGGCGCCGCGAGGAAGATCAAATGCTGCCCGGGAAATGGGAGAGTCCTTTGTGTGTCTTCTGGAAAGCGGAGAGGGAGAGAAAGAGAGGAGGAGAGAGATAGAGGGAAAGGGGGAAGCTGCGTTTTCAATGCAGCCGCCGCCGCGATCGGTGGGTCGGGCAAATATCTCTCGAACGAAAAAGGAGAACCCCCGTTAATTGTCCCCGGCTCGGTTTTTCCGCGACAGCGACTCCGTCGGCGACGCGGAATCGAGATTCCCTCGATCCCGATCGATCCGGCGCGGCGCAGCTTCGGTCGTTTATTAAGTTTGACGAAACCGGTCCCATAAATCAAGCTGTCCGACTTCAACGACGTCGATCGCGATAAATCGTACGAGCCCGTTGCAAATCCGCGCGGCGAAAGCTGTCGCGAGGCGTTCTACCTGCCCGCGTTAATAAACGACTCTTCCGCTCGGCTGGGTTAATGGGCGGAATTCTTTGAAATTCTCCCTCGACGAGCTATCGGCTGCCAGAACTCCAACTCCCGTTTCGTTTGTCGGACCGAAGGAAACCGAGGGAAACCGAAGGAAACCGTAGGAAACCGTAGGAAACCGAAGGAAACCGAAGGAGGTCGCGTTCTATCTCTCCTGTGCTTGTCCCTTCGAAGCTTTCGTCCTCGGCCTACTTCGACTCGCACCGCGTCGCAAGGTGTCGTCGTTTCGTCGCGTGTCCGCCTCGTCGTCGACTCGTTTCACTGGCCGAGCGACACCAACGACGATCGACGATCGCGTAGGCCGAACAGCGGAGCAAACGAAATTGGATCGAAGAAACGAAATCGAATTCGAGTCGGCGAATCGGCAGGGCGATCTTCGTCGGCGCGAGGATACGCGTGCTCGAAAATGTCATGCTCCAGGAGAGGAGGCTGACTCTCTCGGCTCGTCCAGGTAAGTCGTCGGGGTGCTAAAAATACGCGGACCCGAGGCTGCACGGTCGCGTAGATTTTCCGCGAGATCGATATATCCCCGAATGGCATCAGGCCAGACGTATCACGGAGCTCGATCGCTCGGACGGAGGCGGAATAAATGTCAACCGATGGAAATACCAGCGCGGCGACTCTCGCTCGCCCCGCGGCAATTACCGCGATTACCGCGATTACAGGGAACGCGATCGCAAAGTCATAGGGAAACGATTCGGCGGCTCGATCGTTTTTAAAAACCATCCTGCTCGCCCGACGGCGAAGAGGTTCGCCGATAGGGGAGAGAGCGGATTCGCTCGACGGGAACAGGTGTCCGCGAAGGAGCTGCTCGGATCGCGTTCCACCGGAAGCTCGGACAAAAGCTGCAGAAACGCGAAACGCTGAATGCAGGAGCAACGATCGACCGAGCGAAACAACGCCGTCGAGCCTGTTTGTCGAGGACATTGCGCGTTCCAGTTCTCGATTAATTATGGCATCGTTTCTGCCCGCGATCCCATTTCCCAGCCGCCGATCTCCCCGCTCTGCGGCAACACGGAGAAAGACAGACGGACAGAGAGAGATAGAGAGATAGAGAGAGACCGAGAGAGGAGTTATTGCGCACGCGGCCGAAGGGCGAACCGTGTCAACGCGCGGTAATTCGCGGGCTCGTGTTACTCGGAATACTCGTTCGTTAGCCATAGAACCGCCTCGCCTGCTAACGGTGGCATAAACTACGCGCGACAGGCTTTGTCATCGCCTCGCCGTCATCGTCGTCGTTGAATCGCGACGGCGTTGGCGAGCCATTTTGCGGACGCCCCACGCGAAAACTTGCCTCCGCTGCATGGGAAACCCGTAGCTCGAAACTTCGGAGCTCTCTTAGTCGCTAGAAGAGCATCCGAGCTCAAGAACGTGCCATCGTACTTCGGAACGATTCTTGGAGCGACCTCGCAGTCGAGATCGTTTCGCGAACATCGTCGATCGGAAATCAACGAATCGAACGCGCTACCGATACGAGAGCCGCCCTTCTGGCGAGCGTCGATAAGCGACGGCGACGCGCAGGCCGTTGGGATTTACGAGGCGGCACACATTTGTTTATTTATAGCGCGACGGTGTTGTTTCGCGTCCTCCGATAAACGGCTGTCGGAGGCCACTAAATTCGCTTCCGCGCGAACAAACTTCGGACAACTCGTCCTCGAGTCGTTGGAAAATTCGCGTTCGAGGGTTCTCGCGCCGCGGAAAGAATCTCGAAGCGAGCTCTCGCCGTTGTCGCGAGACGCGCGTTCGCTCGCTCGGACGACCCGCGATCGACTCGCACCACTTGGCCGAGCATCGAGCGCGTCCGATCAACGATCGACGCGTTCTACTCGAACGAGCAGCGGTCTCGCCAGGGTTTCGCCCGAGTTTGCTTTTCCCGACCGAGGTTTTACGAGACGAGGGTCGCGATCGGAATGAAAATTCTAATTAAACGGAGACGAGCAATATTCGGGGCGACCCGCGATTTTACAACCGGCGAGCACCGTTGGTTTATGCATAGGCACGGCCGCCAGCCAAGATGTAATCACGGTAGCGGGCTTTTTTCCCCGGAGGTCCACGCACTCGTCCGCGGTACGGGGCCGAACGTGATTTTCTGATTAAGCGGTAACGAGCCACGAAAATGGCTGGTCGGTGCGCTACGGCGTTTTTCCCTCGTCGGCTGCGAATCCGTGGCTCGCGGGGAGATGTTTTCAAATATTTCCAGAGCCAACGTATTCCGTGGAAAATCCCGCGGCAGCGGCTTCGCTCTCGGAATTTCTCACGGTTCTCTCCTGTCTCGATACGTTCGAAAGTCCCCGTGTTACCGAAAAAGCTCGTTAGCCTTGGCAACGCGAATTTTTCCCGGCTCGCGGAAGCTTCGGCCGCGAAACGAGATTGCGGAGATCGAACGGAGAGAAAGAAAGAAAGAAAGATGGTAAGAGAAAGCGGTGGAAAAGCTCGGGTGTTTTTGGGTGTAAGTATTTTCGGAAGACGAGGCCAGTCCGTCGAGAGTTTGGGCGACGTTCGCGAACGATAATTAGGGGCATCCACGCTCCGGTCGGAAAAATGCGATCCAAATTGCCGAGACGAGACTTCGGCTTCGTCCACGGCTTTCGAAATCCGAGGATGAGCTCGCGAGCCCGCGATTGTTCTCCCGACACTGCCGCATTGTGCTCGGCGCGAGCCGGCAATTGCGAGGCGAGCCGCGCTTTCGTCGGTCCGTTAATTACGTTACCCTTTACCTTTGCACCCGGGCTAATTACGCGATCACAAAGGAAAGATTTCGCGTGGGCTCCGCGTTGCTCGAAACAACGATCGCGGAACGGGAATTTCGGTCCGTGTCTTTCCCGCGACGAGCAAACCTTCGAACGGTGACTTTTTCTCCGAGCCCTTGCGTTTGCGAATGTTAAGGAAACGGCAGGGACAGCGTCGCGCGCGACGATATTCAGGAATTCCATTAGCCCGACTGGACATAAGCGTCGATTCTCGCTCGGGACGCTCCTCCGAGAGTCCCCTGCATTATTCATTCTCTCGACGCTACGGATCGGCCGATCCCGGCGATTCCGTTCGCTTCGAGACCGATTATCCTCGATGTTTTCCATCGTTGCATAATCCTCGATCCTCTCGTTTTATTCTCCGGCTTCCTAATTGGATCGACGCTGGCGTTGGAAAGCTTTCCGGGCGAAATTCCAGCACTCGAAGATTATACGATAAAACGTTCCCAACGAAAGTTGGATCGTTCCGTTTAATCCTCGCTCGCGTGTCCGCGGCAGTTCGATTCGGCGATCGCGATAAAGGCGTATAACCGTTTCCTATCCGTTCGGCTTTCAGGAAAAATGAAGCTGGAACTGATGGACCGGGAGAGGGGCCTGGAGCTCTTCGGGAAGTTCATCCGCACGAAGAACGTGGAAAGTCTCCAGGGCGATCAGAGCAAGTCCGGGCCCGAGCCGCTGCATCCGGGCGACTCCAAGCAGAAACTACAGGTGAGAAAACCAGAGACGGAGAGACTCGGGATTTAATCAACCGAAATGCAGCCTCCCGCGGTTATGGCGTTAGCCTCTTATCGGGCGAACCTCTCTATTCGCGAATAGATTCGAGGATCGGCTAAAAATAGCCGGGTCGAAATCACGTCGACGGTAAATTCGAGCCACCCCCGCAACCCCGGTACGACCCCATATATCCTCGTCGCCGCGTTCAACGCGGAGCCCGTCTATTCTCGCCTCTCGTCCGAATCCTCCGAGGAAAGAAACCTCTCTCGCCCGACCGCCGTGGATTCCGCCTTCTTCCCGTATCGATCCCGGCTATTTTTAACGGGATTTTTCAACAGCCTCTACACGCCCGCGAAAAACTCGCGAGCGCGCCGAGCTCCCCGCGCGCGATCAATCTTCGCGGCTGCCTAACGGCAACTTCGGTTCCTTCTGCCTGTCGCAACTTTGCGCCCTTCGGTTCTCGTCCCTCCGGCCGCCCATTCCGTCTTTTTCGCCTTCCGCGTTCTCCGGCAGATGGCCTATCGGGCTACGCTTTCTCGCCGCTACCCGATCGTCCGTCATCGATCCCTACGCTCACCGTCGTTTCACGCAAAATCTCGAACTTCCAAACGTCCGTGGTTCGAACATCTTGCATCCCCCGGATCTAAATTTCGCAGGACGGACGCGTCGACGCGTACACTTATCCTCGAAGGAGGTCGAGCCTTCTGCACCGTCCCCCGAACGTCGGAAAAGAAATTCGAATATCGGCAAAGAGATCGCTCGCGAAACTTTCGCTCGATCGACGGTTTCTTTGGTCCGCCGACTCTCGGAAACAAGCGTCGCGGTGCCGAGCTCCGTTTATTGGGAAAGTTTCGCGGTCGTTTCGGCGAAACCGCGGGGACCGGGGCTCCCGAATCGCGAAACTCCGGTCGCGAAACGCTCCCCCGGGCGAATCTCGGCCATTGTTTCGCCGAGTCGTGGCGCAGCTTCCCTCGGAATTCTGTGCGAGTATCGGCCGGATATCGACGCTCGCGAAACCCCCGCGCCTTGGTTCTTCGCGATTGAAACAAGAACGGCCGGCGGGCTCTTTGTTGCCGGGAACTGGGCCACCGGATCACCGGTTTCATTTTTAGCGACGAAGCTTGACTCCGTTCGCACCGTTCCGGTTCGAGCTACTCGATTTTCGAAGCGCTCGGTTGGCCGCGCTTTCGATTCGATTCGATCGGTTCCGCTCGGAGTCGCGAGAATCATCCCTCTGTCGTTTCGTTCGACGCGTCTCTCGTGGGAACGTTACATATTGTTTTTCTTCTCGTTTTGCAGAAGTGCCTGACGACTCTGGACCTGACGTCTCTGGGAGTTGGCTCCTGCGTTGGTACAGGGATGTACGTGGTCGCGGGAATGGTGGCGCGCAGCGTCGCCGGGCCCGGCGTGGTCTTCTCGTTCCTTATCGCGGCGGTTGCTTCACTTTTTTCCGGTAAGTCGACGAATCGGCGCCGGATCCCGTCGCTTCCACGCTAGCGGCACGAGAAAGAGAAACGTCTTTTCCCGAGACGGCGCTCGAACCTGGTCGTTTCCGTTCTGTCGGCGGCAGGAATTTACCGGATGGCGCGGGTGACGCTGTCGGATTAGATTTACGGGGTTCGCGCGCGGCAGGAACGCTGGACAGGCTGCCAGGATCGGTCCCGTGTCGGGGAACGTCGGGAAATCCAATTCTTTTCCACTTACGGAACGGTTTAAACTCACTCGCCGCTGCAGCGCGCGACGCCGTACAATCGAGTCGTAACAAGGACGTTGGAATTTCTGCGAGACGTCTATTATCGCGAACGCGTCGCGTGGACGTCGGTCCGAGCCCGTTTCGGACAGCAGGAGATTTCCGTGGAAAATAAATATCCCAACAGCGGCGACTCGAATGTCCGACCAAACATAGATTCGTTCTACTGACGCGCCTCTCGTCGTACAGGTTCTCCACGCTTTTACTCGCACGATCGCGTTTCGTTCTACCTCGGGGAGTTGGACTTCCTGCCAGAAACCGAATGGTCTCGCCGACGTTCGGATCGGGGCTGCGATTCCGCTCCGCTTCCGAACGGAGACCGTCTCGAGTCGCATCGATACGCCCGGCGACCGTAAACTCCGGCCCTAGACCGCTGGCCGGACACGCGATCGCCCCTCGTTTTCTTATATCGAGACCACACCGCCCACGCTCGCCGGCCCTACTCGACGTATTATTTTTACACCGTAAACGAGCTCGATAATGGCTCGTCTCGACGTTCCGAGTCCAGAGCCAGCTGGATCGAATTACGAGCACGCGCCTCCGTCGCCCTCGTTACCTTGATCGCGCGAACGCGCGGACAGATCGAAGCCACTCGACTTCTCTCGATCGGTTGGACCGTGACCGATCTCCCAGACCGCGCGCGAGCTCCTAAAAACGATCTTCTTCGCCGGATACGAATTGGAAAGTCGATACGCTCGTGTCGGAGCGTCGAAAGGTCGCTCCTTCGCGTAGGACGGATCGACGCGTTTCCTCGGTGCACGAGCCTCGCTTCCGACAGCCGTTTCGAAGCGAGGCACGCGACGTTGTTCGAGCAAGTTGGAACGCGGCTGTATCGTCGGTGCTCGATCGAGGCCTCGACGGAGAGCGGAGAGAAGGAACCGCTTCGCGATCGCGTTGATATCGAACGCGGCTCGCCTTTGTTGGCCCCCGAGGATCCGCGCGGCGCTAGGGAATGCTCCAGAGACAATGGGACTCTCTCCTCTCTTCCGCCGCTCGTCCCGCCGGCTAATTCCGCTCGACGGTTCTCGCGAACGATCGCGGCGGCGAAGAAACTCTGCGAAAACCTTGCGGCCGATTTCCCCTTGCTCCTAAAATCCTATGGAAGCGACTCCGCTCTGATCGAACCCTCCGAAAGAAATCGAGCTACGGCTCGACGAATGCGAGACGAACGGAGTCGACGTTCTCGAATGTGCGATGTGTTCGCAGGAGCGTGTTACGCCGAGTTCGGTGTACGAGTGCCTCACACCACGGGCAGCGCGTACATGTACAGTTACGTGACGGTGGGCGAGTTGATAGCGTTCATCATCGGATGGAACATGGTGCTGGAGTACCTTATAGGTACGAGCGCCTGTGCCTGCGCCCTCAGCGCCTGCCTGGACGCTCTGTCGGACGGCGCCGTTTCCAACGCGATAGCGAGCAGCGTGGGAACCATATTCGGTGAGTCATTTCAATTTTATCCTCGCCGATGCCCTAGATACGGCCCTGCCGAATGCGCGGCTATTTCGCGAGAACCGAATCTCGTCGATTCCGACTCGGGACGGTGATCCGACTCAACGGCTGGCCCGACACGGGACAAGGAAAACCACGCAGGAGATTATTCCGTCGCGCGTCAGCCGTGTGCGCGAACCATCCGCGACCGGCCGATCGATAGGACGCGTCGCGCGGCGGGTAGGATACCCGTTTTTCCTGCCCGAAATTCCATTTTCCAACTTTCGTATTCTCGAAAGATCCTGCGACGCGTCCAACGATGTTCCTCGAAGCCTTCGAGATACAAAATATCTGTCTGTCAGCGACAGTTCGTTTTTGGGAGAAGCCGAAGGCAGACAGCCCGACGCTAGTCCGCTTTCGATTATTTTATGGCAGGGTCGAAGGTTCGCTGTAATCTTTCGAGACGCATCCGGTCAACGGGTGGTTCTTTGCCGAGGGCTGACGGTTCGTAGTGTTTACTCGTAACCTTTGATAACCCGCGGAACGACGCCGAAGGATATTCGAGCAGCGCGTTCCGGTACATTCCCGAAATAATTTTGGGTCAACGCTGCTATCAGATTCCTCGAATTCGGTTGGTAATCCGAACATCGCCGACTCTGTACGACCATCGACACGGTGTTTCCACCGGGTCGGAGAGAGAAGAGAGAGAAAGAGAGAGAGAATGTCCGCGATCGCGAGAGATTACTCCACCATGGTAGCCGGAAAGTAGAACGTCGTTCTATTTGCAGCGGATCGATTTGCAGCCGCGAGAGTTCGTTCTACCTCGCCGACCGTCGTTTCATCCTCGCCGTTCATTCTACTCCCGAAAAATCAGACTGGTAGAACAGCGTCGCGCAGCGTTTTGCTTAATGGAAACGTTCAACCGCCTCGCCTCGCCTCGCGTGCTCGGTTCGCGAAAGGTCGTTCCGCGAGGCACGAACTCGTTCCTCCGTGGAAAATGTCCGGTTTGTTCCAGGCGATTCCGCTCGACCACGTACTTTCGAAACGGCGGAGCCGTTCCCCTTGGAATTCGAGCAAAATACGACGTCGCAGCCATTCCGCTTCGAAAGACTGGCCGTCCACGTGCTCGCGCGTTCCGCTCGCTCCTTGCCTGGCCAGACTCGCATCCGTTTCCGTTCGGAGCAAGGCCAACCACCGTCGTCCTATCGGACGTTGGTCCGAGTGTTTCCTATTTTTAAATGTAAATTTCACTTTCGGTTCTACCGCGAACGAACCGACGCCGTTTTCTCAATCTTCTCCGCGAGAATCGTTCCCTCGTCGCCCTCGTTCTCTTTGTTCTCGCGGCGGAGATCGTTTCCCGGTTTAATTCCCGGTTTGAAAGCATCGTCGAGCTCGATGCGATTTTAAATGAAATTAATTTAACCGAGCGGACGCGCGGACCTCTTTCCCGCCGGGTTTTCGCGCAACAGGAGGGACGATTCCGGGACCATCGAGTCCGAAACACGGTTCAACGGCTTTCCGTCTCTGGAAGTGAATTTTTACACGAAATTTTCGATTCGAAACTGTACGGGTTCGTCGGCGTCCCTCGCGTTCGGATTTATTGGTCGTCTCTCTCTCTTTCTCTCTCGTTTCCGCGCATCGTGGAGATTTTTCAAAAGCTACCGTTCGCGCGCCCGTATTTCGTCGAACGACTCTTTCACCGTATCGCGACGACGCTTATCGATTTCCAGTCTCGAAATCCTCCGCGGATGGTTTCGAACGACGCGTCGAAGCGAATCCTCGCTGTTCGTTTCTTCGTTCGTCGGGCGCCTCTCCGCTTTTAATTCGAGGGAAACGCGAATCGGAGAACCTTTCGGCCTCTCTGTTTCTCCGTTTCGCTCGTCCGTGCCAACCGTATGGAAATTTTTCTAATATTTATGCATCGAAAATGTCGCGCTGTCATCGCGATATTTTCCGTCGGTTCTCACCGGTGAAAGCGCGTTTTTCTGCGCCGCGATGGTCGCGAAAAACGCTCGACACGCCCGACACGCGCGATACGCGAAAGATGAGCATTCGTGGAGCGTGTTCGCGAGCCCTGCCGTCCGACCAGCGGTAGACTCGTACCCCTCGCGCGATCGACGACGCGCCTGCACGTTCGAAACGATACAAATCCGATCGACCGATCGTCGGATCAGAGATCGTCGTTCCGTCGATTCTTCGAAACGCTTCGAAGGACGAAATCGCGAGTAAACGCGGAGAACGAGGACGAATCGATTTCCGTCGGGCCGGAGAGAACTTCGCTTAAGTTGGTCGCATCTGCTTCCGTCGGGTGTGCGATCTCGCGGGAAAAATGTCCGCGTTGAAAAACGGTGTCGACGAGGCGATCCCGCTCCTGGTCCCTCGCCCCCTTTCCCACCGAGAATCCCGCCGCGAAAATAATTCACGAAAGCGTTGCGCCACCCCCGCAATTATCAAGTTCACCCTCTCGAGTACAACGGACCGAAGAAATTTTCGCTGGAACAACAAGAAACTTGCATCTCGACCCGCGCTGCGAACAGCTTAACGAGTCACGGCAACTCGCGATCCCCCGATAAGACACGCCTCGCCCAGCCTCGCCCCGCCTCGCCCCGCCTCGCCTCGACGCGTCCAACGGGCGATTCGTTGGCGACGTTCGATTTTCTCGAACTCGACCGCGGGACCGAAGGCTGTCGTCGTCCGATCGACGCGTCGTCTACCGGCGAACGTTCCATCCGTTTCGGTAGACTTTCGAACGGCTACGGAAACTTCGATCGCGAACCAAAACGACTCGCCAAAGTATCGCGAATCGACTCGAGCGACGGACGCGCGACTCGAAACGCGATCGCGGCAACGGGCTCGGAGATTTCAACGGTTTCGAGAATTCGCAACTAGAAACGAGCATCGAGTCGATTCGAAACCCTGCGGCGATCGATTCGCCAAGCGAAACGAGCGAAACGAGCGAAACGGCGAACGACGCCGACGAGGGTTCTTTTCGCGACGAAAATCTCGCGTCGCTTCGGCGGGACGATCGTTGCGCTCGATCGCGCGGCAGAATTGCCTGCAACAGATTTCCGCGGGGTCGTCTGCGGCGGAAGTTGTCCGCGATTCGGAGGCTGAAAACAACGCCGGTGAACAAAGTAAATTTCCAGAGGAAGCGGCAGCGTGCCGGGCGGGAAGCGACGTCTCGCGGACGAGCTCAAAGGGTTGCCTACTTTCCGAGCTGACTCGACAAAGGATTCTCTTCCCCTCCCCTCTCTCTCACCCTTACTTCAAAGCGTTTCTTTAACGTTCTTACCTGTCCCTCTTTCTCTCTCCTCTCGTTGTTCCGGCTCCGTCGTCCCGTTACGCTCTTACAGGATCGCAACGATTCGTCCTTCGCGACCTCCTTATTCTCAGACATTTTTCCACCGGCGAGGCGTGCTTCCGCCATCGCGCGCGCGCGCTTCGTCTCTCGAGAGACCGGCCTCGAGACCAAGAGAAACCGATTCTCCTCCCTCGCCTCTCTTCGCCGGCGATTCTTTCGTCTCTACAGGGTGCCGTCGGATGTCCGACGGTTACAGAGGAGACGAGACCTTCGAAGATTCGCTGTCGGATCCCCGGGTCTTTCCTCGTCCACGGAACCTCTTCCGCGACGGATCCGTGCCGGTCGGCGGAGATCGCGTTTCGAGCGGACGAGCGAGCAGAGAGATCGGCGGATCTCTTGCACGCGGAAACGGTGGCTAAGGAGAACCAGAGGAAGAAGAAGCCGTGGAAGAGCGCAACGGTTGGATTCTGTGGATAACAAAAGGCCGAAGGGAGCGCGAGAGGATCGAGAGGCGCTTGCGCGGATCGAGTCTAGCACCTGTGGACCTCATCGATCCGAAACGGTTTGCGAAGCCGCATACTTCGATGCTCTTTAACCTGCCCACCCGAGCCCCGCTTCTCTCGCTCTTGTTCTTCTTGTTTCTCTTGTCCCTCGTCCCTTTCCAGCCGATCCGGAACGCGCTTTCGATCGACCCTTTGCAACGAAACACCTTCGTTCGGTTTCTTTCGACCGTTCCTCCAGCGAAAGCGTGTGCCGTCCGCGGAAGCCATTGTTCCTGGTACGTTTCACGACTCGACGAACATCCGTTGGTCGTTTGAACCGCTTCGTCCATTTTTCTCCGGATCCTCGACTCCGTGGCCGGAAGATCGATCGATCGATCGATCGCCTGTCGACGGATGGGGCGCGCTTTGGGCAGGGCCACGCGAATTATCGCGACCAGAGTACAGCTTCGCGTTTATCGGTTGTCGACGGACCTTGACGAGGTCGCGGATCGAGCCGACGCGAGAATAATGTTCGTCGGTTTCCGGACTCGGGAAACCGGACGCTTCGATCGGAGATTCGACGTCCGCGGATCTCGCAGCCTACGGTTTCGTCGTTAGCCCGAAGCTTAGCGGCGACGTTGCTTTGCTCGACAGCCGGAATTTGTCCGGAAGGAGGACGTTTCTGATTCCATGGTTCGCGACGATAAAGCGAAGACGTTCGGGCGAGCGAGCGATAACGCGAGGCACGATTTTCTCTGGCGTACGTTTCGCCGGAGAGAAGGAGAGAAGGAGAGAAGGAGAGAAGGAGGGAAGGAAACCAGGACGGAACGAAATTTACTTCTCCCATGATTTCTTCCCTCTCGACGGTTGACCGTCTTTGCCGTCGACGTTTTATTTATGTTGGCGCGTTCCGGCCTCGAGAGTCGAACTTCCTGCTCGGCGGTGCGGTTTTGTATTCGTTCGCCGCATATAGATTTTATTGCCTCCGCCGTCTCTCGTTCGTTTCGCCGGCTGCCGCGAGCGGTCGACCCTTTTTTCTTTTTCTCCTTTTTCTTGTTTGCGCCGAGTCGAGTCGAGTCGAGTCGAGCCGGTTCGCGTCAAGTGTTTATTCCGCGGCAAACTTTATTCGACGTTTCGCGAGAGCGGAACACGGTTTTAAATCCGCCGGAATTGGCCAGCCGACTGAAAGGAGCAGCGGGATTTCTGCCGTAGAGAACGCGGGGGAAAACCGTGTTTCGTTCAAACAGAAATTACGATCGACGCGCTTCAAACTCTTTCCAATTATTGTATCGCGCGAATTTCGCGGCTCCAACGGAAGACGTTCCCTGCCGGTTTTCCCTTCGATTCGATCGGTTCGAATCGACGGACGATCGGATAAATCGAAGCGAAGGTCCGATCGAACGCGGAGCTACGCCTCTTGCCCGCTCGAACGCCGACCTGTGCCACCTGTGGCGTCGATCCTCGACCCGTTCTACTCGTTCGTTTCGGAAGCGATCGCGAGCCGATCGCGGGTTTTCGAAGCGACGCGAAACGGCGAAAACGAGTTTCGCCGAACATCTTCGAGTCGACCGTTAGTCAACGGAAGTATCGCGTGCTGTTCCAGGTCAGCCGCCCGATTTCCTCGCGTTCGTCATCACCATACTGATGATGCTGCTGTTGGCCGCGGGCGTCAAGAAATCCCTGGTGTTCAACAACGTGTTGAACGCCATCAATCTTGCCGTCTGGGTGTTCGTGATGACGGCGGGCATGTTCTACGTGAACGGCGACTACTGGGCTAAACGATCGGACTTCCTCCCGTTCGGATGGAACGGCGTAAGTACGGAAGAAGCTGCGAAATTACTTTCGCGATATTTTAAACTTCGCTGATTTTTCCAACGTTCGAAACATTCCCGATAAACGCGCGAATTCCGCGACTCGCTGATTTTCCTCGTGGAGCGTACACGATTTCGCGAAACGGTTTCCACGGAAAGCGAAAGAGGAGAGCGAGTGGTTGCGGCCGCGGAGGAAACCAGCCTCCGGCAACGTGGAAGCGGCGGTGGCTAAGAAGAAAAACCAACGACCGGTGTGTAAAGTCGGCGCCGTAAAAGGAAAAGGGGCCGAGCCGACGGACCGACGGACGGACGGGTTTCGGAGAGAACGTCCGTCTCGTTGGTCCGACGTTTTTCCTCGATCTCCGTTTCCCGAGCACTCCCTGGCGCGAGGCTTTTTCCTCGTGGTTTGCGGCGAACCGGCGGAACAATGGCAAACTTGTTGCACCGAGTGGGCTTCGACGCCGAAACCGAGCGCATCGGGTGGACAGCCGACGCAGCGCCACGGAAAGGGGGAAACGAGGGAAACGGGGAAACGGGGAAACGGATTCCGAATTCGCGCTCCGCAGGAATCCATGATTCGCGAGAAACGCGTGGATCGGACAGCTCGGTATCGGAACGGTGCCCGGCACCGAACAGCCGAGACTCGATTTTTCGAGAGCATCGCCGTTTCCGTCGACCATGAACGCAGAGGCCCCGATTTCTTCTCGTTCGTTTCGATCGATCGTCGATCCGAGAATCGCTCGCGACCTCGCCGTAGACTCCATCCCCGTGTCCGTCCGATGAATATTTCCTCGCGAGCTCCGACGCGTTCTCGACCCCTGAATCTTTAATCCCGCACTTTGATCGCTCGCCCGCTCGCCCGAGCTGGCTTTTCGCGACGCGCGCGGTACACTTTGCTCGCGGTTTCGAAACCACCAGCGTTCCCACGGGTATTCTCTCTCTCTCCCGCGTTCTCTCGGTTTCTCGTACGCGAAACCCTTCGGTCGCGAGAACCGTGACTCTCGCAGCTCCGCGGATATAAAAGGGGCAGCGGTTACTCGTTTAGCTCGGTCTCGGAGAAAAAGCGCGCGCGTAACGTCGCTCGGTTGCGAAAGCTGCCACGGTTGTTCGTAAAGGTTTGCGCGATCGGATTAACTTTTTGCCCACCCCACGAATATCCGTAACAGCGACCGAGCGGTAGTTTACCCGGCGGACCGACTCGGACCGGAAGACTTCGATAGCCCGACCTCGAAAAATAACTGGAGCTACAACGAATTCTTCTCGAAGACGAGGACGCGGAGTTTGTCGATACTCGATCCAGAGGGAGGAGCGGCGATCCATCGGACGCTAACGAGCAGCTCGACGTACAAGGGTTTTTTCATTAAGCCGAATAACGACGGCGACGAATAACAAGGAACGTCTCTTTCCGAAGCGACGCCCTTCGACCGGGGATCGAGCAATCGAGCGAACTGGCTCGCGAAGAAATACGACTTCCGCTCGCGTCCTCGAGATCCTGTCCCGCTTTTTCGTCGAGGAGAAACGACGAGGTCGCGTTAATATTTCTCGTCGCCGATCCCACCGGGAATCGTTCCACCGAAATCGCGGCCTTTCCGCGTCCCGCTCGGCCAACTTGGCACGGTTCGCGTCGCGAAACTGCGCGCCGCGCCCTTTCGCCGGCGGGTTCGTTCCGCCTTGGTTTCGCGTGGGCGGCGAATACGGGGGCGTTCGCGAACCGCGGAGGCGAAATACTACTACCTCCAACATTCACGAGCTTTTTCCCTCGAACGAGAGCCCTTTCGAACCCATTAAAATTTCACCGGAGACTCTCGGGAACGCGCGCCGGCGGACACACGCTACACCGCGATTGCATTCTCCGCTGGTTGATCGTCCCGGAACGCTTTCGCGGCTACCGTTCGCGAATAAAACGTCGTTTCCGATTCTGAAAGCGCCATCGACCCGCGGCGCCGTCGAATTCGCTTTGCGCGTCTGACCCATGGCGGACCTGTTCCACTGGCTCCTACCGTTCTCGTCGTTGAACCTCGGTTGCTCGCGGTCGCAGCGATCGAATATTTACGGGGACCAGGGAGAGTTCTGTTTAGTTTCGAAGGAAATTAATGCCTAATCGATGGTAGATTCTGCTGGCAATCCTTGTCGCGAGTCCGCCGCGACGTTACGGCGCGAGAAGGCGCCAACGAGAACGCGTCGAGACTTTTATCGCTTGCTTCGCCGACGCGCCAGTTTTTTCGAGATCTAGATCTAGATCTCGATTTATACGACCGTTCTATTCTACGCTGGCTTCGTAGAACGACTTTTGCGAGAAGCCATCGACCGATTTGTGGGCGTATACCCACCAAGTACTGGAATTATTCTTTGGCCTGTGAAATCGCTTCGGCGAAACGCGTTCTACTCGGTCGAGCGATTCTACTTCGACCGCGAAACGCGTCCTCGCGATACTCTTCGTAGACCAGATTTTACGAGCAACAAGTTATCGACCCGTACCGCTTAATTATCTACAAATGTCGGAGCATCGGCACCTCGCTGTGGTTCTACTCGCCGGAATTCTTTCCTCCGGCGAGCCCGAAGGTTCTCCCGACCACAAAGACCGTAATTTCCGGTATTTGCAGAGTCTCGCGCCGGCTAATCGGGGATTCGTAACCGCGCGCGAAAGACCGCTGAAAAATTAAACGACTGGAGACGTTCGAAAAGGGAATCGCCGCGTCGCGCCGCGAGCGTTCGCTCGTCGAGCGCAAAACGGCCGATTCGAATTGGTTGTTCGAACGGGATAGAAACAGGGTCGAAACGATCGACGCGATCGAGACGATCGATGCTCGAGAAAGCCGTTGATGTTCGCAGGTGTTCACCGGTGCGGCGACGTGCTTCTACGCGTTCATCGGCTTCGACATCATCGCGACCACCGGCGAAGAGGCGACCAACCCGAAGAGGAGCATCCCTCTCGCGATCATCTCGTCGTTGATCATAATTCTGGTCGCCTACGTCACCAGCAGCATGATGCTGACATTGATCGGTGAGCGGTCCTCTCGGGCTCGTGGCCTTCAACGGCAGGCGACGCTCGAGTAGCTAAACGCGAACCGTCCCGTCCCGTCCCATCCCATCCCGTTCCATTCCGTGTCAGCTTAACCGAACGCACCTTCGAGGTCGAATCCCGTCGATCCCGTCGTCGATCCCGTCGTCGATCCCGATCCGATGGAACGGCGACTCTCCCGACGATCGAATCCAGATACGAGATTCGCCGTTTTCATCGAAAACGTTTGCCACGCTTTCGTCGCGACGATCGCAAATCGAAAAATCGTTCGATGCGATATCGGTTCTCTCTTTCAGTCCCGTACAACGAAGTGGACAACGACTCCGCGTTGGTCGAGATGTTCGGCCAGGTGGGCGCTTACAAGTGCAAGTACATCGTGGCCGTGGGCGCGCTGGCCGGTCTGACGGTCTCCATGTTCGGTACCATGTTCCCCATGCCGAGGATAGTCTACGCCATGGCGCAGGACGGCCTCATATTCAGGTAAGTTTAACCCTTTCGATACGATCGCCGGACAAGTGAAAGTTAAAGAAAGTTTGGTCGCTTATTTTTACCGATCGTCGGTTGTTTCAGGAGTCTGAGCCAAGTATGGCCGACCACGGGCACCCCGGCCCTGGCCACGTTGTCTTCGGGGTTGGCAGCGGCCGTGGCGGCTCTCCTGATCCAGCTGGAGGTCCTGGTGGAGATGATGTCGATCGGTGAGCGAACGAAATTTCGATTCGGCTACGACGTAATCCGCGCGCGTTCGGACCCACAGGCACCCTGCTGGCCTACACCCTGGTGTCCACCTGCGTGCTGATCCTCCGGTATCAGCCGCACTCGACGAACCTGGTCGAGCTGCTGCCTCAGAGCCTGCGAACGCCTTGTCGATCGCCGTCGAAGGAGACTCAGGCGAACGGGCAGGTGTCTTACGGGAAGGACCTGCGACCGGATCAACTGACCACGGCTCTGAACACCGTTCAGACCGTGCAGCCCGAGCTGGCCACGGCGAACAACGGGCAGCGCATCATGGTAAGACGCGTCCCGATCGGGAATCTTGTTCGCTCGCGACCCCGATAGCTCGGGAAAATTCGGAACGCGGAACGCGGAACGTGGAGGATTCGCACGCTCCTTGACGCTTCTACTTAAAGAAAAATCGATTCTTTTGAAGATGAAAAACCAGAATACCTCGTTAACGGGTGCTGTTCAGGTGAGACGGGTCAGACGGTGCAACAGTTCCTCGCCGGACTCGGACGACACCTACGGGGCCGAGGAGGACGAGGTCGGGCTGGGCAAGGACGACCAGTATCTGGTCAGCGACAGGACCGAGAACAAATTCTACGGCAGCGTGCACGCGGCCGCGGCTGCCTCGTCTTGCGGCAGCGCGCACCAATATCCCGGAAACACGCCGATCATAGGACCGCCGTTGAACTATCTTCAGCGTCGTCTGCAGGTAACGTTCCCGAGCGATCAAAGAGGACGCGAACTCCTCCTCGTTGCCCGTTCGATATCTAATCCTTGGTGATCCTTGGTGATCGTTGGTAATCCTTGGACCGGTGCGATCGCAGGCGGCGCAGTACCTGTGTCCTGCGATATTCCCCTGGGTGGATCGAGGCCCAGCGACGGAAGCTTCCGGCCGATACGTGATGAAGCTCGTCGGCGTGCTCTATCTGCTGATCGTGATCTTCGATCTGATCATCGTTTGCGGCATGGGTAAGACGCGCGTCTCTATCCGTACAACGTTTCTTTCGTTTCCTCGTCTCTTCCGGCGTTTCGCTAAAGAACGCGCGTGTTTTCTCGGCGCGGCTCCGCAGGGAACATGGGAACCTTCACCACGATAATCATGTTCCTGTTCTTCTTCGCCATCCTCGGCGTCTTGCTGGCGATCAGTAGAAAACCGCAAAACAGGTACGCTGCCGCGAGAATCCTCTCTCGTCTCTCCCTCGGCGACGGTTTTAGTTTTAACTCTCGTTTCCTTTCAGGAGCACCATGATGTTCGTGACTCCGGGTCTGCCGTTCATACCCGCGATCGCCGTCACCGTCAATATATATCTCATCTTCAAGCTGAGCATCCTGACGCTCGTCCGGTTCACCGTGTGGATGATACTCGGTAAGAATTCGCGTTTATAATTCGACGAAATGGGCTGTGGAATGAGATTGATCGGACGATCTATTCCGCAGGCTTCGCCATGTACTTCTGGTACGGCATCAAGCACAGCAGCCTCGAGGAGGCGAGCAAATCGGACAACCTCGAGGAGAACGCCTCGGCGGGTAACATCGAGCTGACGGTGACGGACACGCACCTGCAACAGCAACAGCAACAACATCACCCGTCGCCGTACTCGGCGTCCGATCGCAGCATCTACGAGGGCCAGCAGCTGGACGCGTTCGGTCAGCCCGTGTTCGGCAGCACGAACTTCGGAGGCACGCCCAGCCAGAGGCAAGAGCAAACGACGACCGCAGGCGGGCAATCGTTGTTCGTCACCCAGGACAGCTTCCCGACTTGGGACGACTGAGCGCCGAACGGAACCGACGCGAACCCGCATACATGAACGTGTACCGTGTGCATCGTGTACACGGCGACGCGGCCAATCTCGGTCGTCCGTCCTTTCGAATGCGGAACGACTCTCTCTCTCTCTCTCTCTCTTTTGTCCTCCGATCGGCTGCGAAAGGCTCGAGTTTCTCCTCGAGAATCGCCGCGACGCGTTTCGGCGTCCGCGGAATCGACGCGCGCTCGTTCGGTTTCCGTTGCAGGCACGAAAGAACCGAACGCGATTCGGACCGGCGAACCGGTCGCGTCCGACTTCTCTAGAGGGTACTCGAGCCCTTCGGGCCCCGTGGCAAGAGGGTCGTTCCTCTCGAAAGGATGTCCGGTCGATTCCGCCAGACACCGTGTACACGCGCATACGTACGCGTGTGTATATATCCGACGACGCGAAATTATACCAACGACGCCAGCCTGACCGGCACCGAACGTTCACCGACGAAGAAAGAAAGAAAGAAAGAAAGAAAGAAAGAAAGAAAGAAGGAAAGAGAGAAGAACCACGACCCTGCGAGAGCTCGCGGTGGATCTTAGCCTCCGATGCATCGAGCAACGATGACCAGCAATTTTGAGCCTCCGGTCGCGCAGCGACAGCAACGTCTACGGCAACGATCGGGACACCGCCATGTGTACATATCGTTTCCGGAGGTCCGCTTTCGCTTCGACGAGGGTTCCCTTCTCCGTAGCTTAGTCGTTCCTTCGGGTAGAGTCCAGTTAGATTGTTCTTTGGCGAATCGTCGTCGGGAACCGCCGAAGCGGACCTCCTTCCTCGGAGTCCGAGTGGATCGAAACCCGTCGGCGACGTCGATCGACGTTCAACATCCACGCTCACGGGTGTCCCCGCGAACGCGCGCGCACTCCACGATAATCGTCCGGCGCCGCCGATCGCGGAGTCTCCCGGCTTCGAATCGGGGGCGGTTTTACGAGAACGAGGCAAACCGAGGCGCACTCCTACGTTTTTCGGTCTTTCGAAAGAATCCGCTCGCGTCCCGTTCGATCGAATCGCCGGGCGTCTCCGCGCGTCGGCCGGCGCCATCGCGGAAACTCAGACATATCTGTCCATATCCACAAAAAAAAAAAAAAAGCGATTGCAGAAGGTTCGGACGATCGACGGTGGTATCTCCTGCTTCGAAATTCCGAGCTTCCTTTGAATTAGTTTCGCTTCTACGCGCGGAAGAACGTCAATTGTCCTCTGAACTCTGTCCGATCGTCCCCCTTCCGCAGCCCCGAAACCAGCCGTATCGCGATTGGGAAAGAAAACGATCAAGCAAGGGAGAGAGTGAGAGAAAGGGTGAACAGACGACGGCGGATCTGCGAGCCTCCCAGGGGTAAACTCGTTGACAACTGTTTTTCGGAACGAACGTAGCAAATAATTTTCCGCGGCAATATTTATTATATCCTAGTTGTATAAAAGAGACGGAAACGACACGCAAACGGGAGAGGACTGTCGCGGACCGGGGAGCGACGAGACCATTATCATTCCTAGAGTGTAAGGCGAATCTTGCGTTTTCCAAGAGAGCATTCGAAAAAGACGAACCCCGCTGCATAGATCGTTTCGAACGTACAGCTAGAGAGAGAGAGAGAGAGAGAGAGAGAGCGGGTGTGCGCGCGTGCGGCATCGGTGCGCGAACAAGCGAAAGAATACTCGGTACAGAAAATCAATTCGTTCCTGAATCGAAGGATCAAAGGGAAAGAGAGAGAGAGAGAGATTGTGTGCGTATGTGTGCGTATGAATGTGAAAGAGAGAATGACAGAGAGAGAGAGAGAGAGAGAGAGAGAGAGAGAGAGAGAGAGAGCAAGAGAGAAGAAGGGGAAAAATTATCTCGGTGGGAAACGAAGCAGAAAATCGTGGAAAAAAAAGACA
The DNA here is from genome assembly GCA_028453745.1 of Agapostemon virescens. NCBI lineage: Eukaryota > Metazoa > Arthropoda > Insecta > Hymenoptera > Halictidae > Agapostemon > Agapostemon virescens. Next base: position 12,193,596 of record CM052084.1, read on the forward strand.
TATCAATGAGAGAGAAAAAAAGTTGCAAAAAAATATTGATCTTGCCTAAATCTAGTCTTTCCCGTAAGAAGGAAGCTTAGCTATAACGTATTGTAATCCTAACACCTAAGCTTAACTTGTAAACTCGCGTACACGTCTTACCTCGACTTAAACGACGACGAATCATCATTTTTTTCCATTGGTCGTTCGGTCGAGCCGATCCCGTCGATCCCCCTGGAATCCTAAGTACGATCGGGAGATCCGTGGAGCGCGGCGATCGGGTTGGAACCGTACGGGAATCGGCCGACTCTTTTCATGTACAAATTCTTGATGTTCCAAGACTATCCTCTCTTTGTACTCTTCTTGACCGTTAACCGTGTTCCTGCGGCCGTCGGCGCTTCAGGGAACGATCCACGGATCCGTGGATCGCCGAAGAAAACTGCTCGATCGCTCGAACGTTTTTATTCGGCGAAGCCGGAAGCCCGCGATCGGATCGGTCTAGCTAGAGAAATCTGTTTGTTCTTCCCTCTCTTGCCACACGAACCCTGAACAGAAACTTACTTACGGCTAATCTGCTGCACCCTCTCGATGTTCATTTATTCTCGACGAATCGGAAGGCTGGCGAAACGTACGGGAGGGGCTCGGTGCAAAAAATCTCGCGTCACTGGCGAACAATCGTCTCCGAACATCCACGTATCTAGCAATAATGGTATCGTTCCGAACTCCTGTAATTTCCGATATTTTTTTATAGCGAAATAGACGAATCGGCTCCCACCTCCGAATCTTTCTCGTCGAAGTTTTTGCACCGATCCGTTCGAACGAAATATATTCGAGGAAAACCGAGAAAGAACAAAAAAAATTAATAAAATAACAAATAAACGAATAAAAACGAAAAACAGAGAAAGAATAATAAGAAACAGAGAGCAAGCAGAGAGCGTAGAATCGAACGACAACGGAGGCGCGTTCGTCGACGCCCTCTCGACGGGGGTGATACTTTCCAGGGATCGGAGGAAAATATCGCGAGAGAACCGAAACGACGCGACAGCTTACAGGGGGCGGACTCGGCTAATTTTACGTCTCTCCGTTTATTCTATTCTCGGATCAACATATCGATCGGTGATCTATTTCACATATCAACGTCCACCGCGCGTGTCGTCCGCGCGCGGCGGCGGTTACGGCGGTGGCAGAATCCGTGAGATCGAGACTGAGCGCGAGAGAGGGAGAGAATGTGCGTCGATAGATAGATGATAGAGCGATAGAGAGATAGCTAGAGAGAGACAGAGAGAACGAGAGAGATAGCTAGAGAGAGAGAGAAAGAGAAAGAGAGAGCGAGAGAGCGAGAGAGAGAGAATGCGTCGAGATTGATCTAAAGATTTATCTTTAAGTATTAACGCGTCTGTTAAAATTTTCTAATATATATATATATTATATATTATATACATATATGTATTATACATACGAACGAGATACTTTCTAATGGGGATCGATCGCGAGCCCGATCGATCAGCGATCGAGGCCGTCGTCTATTAGAGTTTTCAGTTCTAAATCCCAACCCCTGTAACGTCGCCATGTTGGAAGCGCCGAAACGGGAGGGGACCGATCCACGATGCGACGAACTGTTCTCGTTTGACAAATCGTTTGCTGATATATCGCGTTGCTACAAACGATCTCGACGATCCTTCTTCTCCCGTTCCGGCGTCCCCTTAATTTTGAAAGCTGCGCACGGTGGCGCGGCCGTTCCGGAATCCGGTCGATCGACGATCAACCGAGAGTTTCGATCTTTCTCCTGGAGCCTCGAAAAGTTCGAAACCTGGGAAAAAATAGGGTGAAAGGGACGGGGCGGGGTGATCTCGTGTCGAGGCTCGAGAGAAAGAGAGGAACCGCCGAACACGCGCGAAGAAACGCGAAGGCAACAGAACACGCATATACATATATACATATATCTATTCTGTGAAAGAGCAGTGCCTGTACATTCACCTTGTAAAAGTCCCTGAGAAAGCGTAGACACGATCCGCGGGAGAAACAGAAATCTCTTCCCTTCGAACTCGATCAACGGCGACTCGATACCGATAAATACCGGGAATAGAGCGGCAGAAGCGGAATCTCGACGCGGTACTTCTGCTCTTCGCTTTTTTAGTTAGTCTTTCAAATTCTTAGATAGGAGGAAATGGCCTATTGTAATGCTCGGCCGCTGGATCGACCCGTGGACACGAGGTTCGAGGAACGATCGCCAAAAATCCGGGGCTGATATTCGCGGGTCCGCTCTTAGAATCGCCTCGTCTCGTTTGACTTCCGATCGGAACGTTCGATCTCGAGGACTCGTCGAAAGTGTCCCGTTCCCGCGACCGCGATCCGAAAGTCGATCCAGCGCCGCGTACCAAACGTACTTCGAAGTCGCTGTAACTTGCACCCGAACAAAGTTTCGTCGAGAGTTCGACGGCGCGAGTTCCGTGGCGCAAATTACAGCGGGAACAATCTTCCAACGAGAGCAACGAGCGAGGTAACTCGTGGAAAGGGTTGTACCGTTCACTTTGTCTCGTTCGGTTTGGTCGCGCGAGGACGCCGCTCGCCGTCGCGGCGATCTCGTCGCCGGAAGAACGTTCCGCTTCGTTCTTCGATCAGTTTCTTCCTTCGGCCGATCGGAACCGTTTCTTCCGTCCGGATCCCGTCGTCGACGGTTTCCTCGGTGAAAAAAAGAGCACGTCGTTCGGGCTTTCCGACGATCCGGTCGGCCGTCGTCGGGTCGTCTCGAAGGGCCGTTCGAACGGAAGGGATCGCGACGGGAATTCCGTCGTTCGGCTTTTCCGATCGTCGAACTTCCGTCGGAAGCGGAAGCGAGCCCTCGACCCTTCGGCACCCTTGCCACGTCGGCCAACCATTTTTGCCTCGTCGAATCGGAACGCGTTTTCAAAATAATTCCACGGGAATTCGAGAACCATTTTCCTTTCGGAATCGAGATTCGAAATCTAACGCGAAAGATTATTTTCAGGTGCACGGATCACGGATTCGGAGCGATTTCGTTCTTTTCGCAGAAATTGATTACTCTGACGAGGAGCGAAGGGGAAGGAAGAAGATGAGAGAGAAAGAGAGAAAGAGTGTGAGTGGTCGATGTACTTTTTTCGTTTTTCGTTTTCTTCTCTCGGGAAAATCGCGTGTTGGGGAGATATATGCGCACCAGAAGGACAGAATTTTCCATGTAATATATATACCCGTACGTAACTACGTTGTTTAATAATGATAAGGATCAAAAATAAAAGTGATTATTCAGAAACTAACCGAATATCTTTCGTTGTCGCTTCGAAATTTAACACGTTAAGCGCCACGCCGAATTTCTCTGCCCTTCCGTTCAAGCCACTGATAGACGAATCAGAGTATAAACAGTCGGATAACGTAACGAAAAATCTGTCGCCGGTCCCTAACGTTATCGACGTTGCTCTCTTCACGGGAATTCGGTAAGAACCATTAGCAGCGTCGTCCAAGAAGATTCTTGCCGCGTTTCCACCCTCCGCGAGAGGGTGGTTCGTACAGCGCCGCTGGATGGCGTCGACCGGAATCGACCTCGCTAACCTTACCATCGGGGACACCGAACGAACGCGCTCGTCGGCTCCTAATCGACGGAGCTTCGAGGTTTCGTCTTCAGAGGACAACACCGCCCCCGCTGCTGTCCCTCTCCGCGAAGATTTTTAATTTTTCAGCAGTCTAAAACGTTTAAAACGTTTAAAACGTTTAAAACGCTTTAAAGTCGGCTCCGAGTCGTCTACGAAAATCCAACGATTTCTGTCCGAGCCATCGACGGGGATACGCGTCGAATTTTCAATAGGATTTCGAACGTCGCGAAATAATCTAATGAATTCCGAACGATCGTATTTTATTTTCGAAAGTTCGAGCAAGGACGGGTGTTCGCGAGGGGTAGCAAACGAAAATTACCATAAAATTCCATCGTATCGGAGGTCGGCAAAGTTTCAGCCCTCAAGGACAACCCGTGCCGCGGACGGAACAACAAAAGACGATAACACGGAACGGAACGATCAATCAACGGCGATACACGCGAACGCATCCCTTCGAATGAAAATTACCATTTTTTTCCCTGTAGAGCCACTTGAATCTGATCGCGGCCAACGCCCATGACAAATGCCCTGCGAGCGTACTATCGTGCGACGCGTTTCTGTCTTCCTCGTTGCTTCTCGCCTCGATCAATCTTTCCCTGTAACGGGAAACTACCGTGTCGATGCTCGACCGTTGTTTTCAAAGATAACACCAGGTTCCTTTTCGGACTTGAACGAATACGCGCGGCTGACATTCGTTTGATATGCGTCCGACGATCGTGAAAAACTACCGTTGAGAGCGACGAGCTCGGTGCACGCCCCGCCTCCGACCTAGGCTCGTATTGTTTTTCAAGAAGATAAACAACAACGCGTCGGAAGCTCGACAATCGATGATAATTATCTATCGACGATCTGACAAGGACGAATGTATTTATTTTGCCGGTCGAGAGTAGCGTTTGTTATACCAATGAAAACTAGGTATACGGGTACGAGTACGAGCGAAACGTTGTATTCCACTTTGTTTGTCCGCGCTGTGGAATCGTGGGCTCTCATTTCCTCGGAAACGTTCTGCGAGAGAAGAGAGGGAGAGAGACGCGATCAGGATGCACGTTCGATGGAACGTAATCGACGGGCGAAACGCGACGTGCAGATCGAGTAACGTTTTCTGGTCTCTCTTGCTTTTCGTCCCTGCCTTCGAAAACAAAACGATTCGTTTCAGAGAAACGGCCGGTCGGAAGCGCAGAGGCCAAACCGGCGAACGGAGGAAAAAGAGAAAGTGCCGCGCGAAGCGATCTCTGTCGAGCGATCTTCCCGATCTATTACCTGGGAAAAGCGTGCGGTTTGATCCCCGTTAGATTCGTCGTTCGCGCATCCGGAAAGTATCAGGCGCGCCTGAGTATCCTCGATCTGATATACAGGTAACGATACTCCAGATTTCAAGCTATCGTTGCTCTCGTTGGTATCGCGCGCTCGTCGAGGCTTCCAGCCGCGAAAGCCTCGACGAACGATACGCGAAAAACGGTGGACGACGACGTAGTGTCAAGAACAACGAGCCGATCGAAACTGATCCTTTCTTTCCTAGTTTGTGCGTGTTAGCGTTGTTCCTAGGTTCGGAGATGTGGGGTCTGTGGCGAGACTTGAAAGACGGATGGGATCACAGTACCAGGTTGAAGTCTCGAACGGCGGTGATCGCGACGTGCAGCGACGTCCTCGGCGTGATGGGTCTGACGGTGGTCTGCATCGTTGGCTCGCCGTTCCGTTGGAAATACCTGGAAATCGCAATCAACAAATTAATAGAGGTCAGAACGCGCTCACTCGTATTTGTTCGTCGTCGTCGTCGTCGTCGTCGTCGTCGTCGTCGTCGTCGTCGTCGTCGTCGTCGTCGTCGTCGTCGTCGTCGTCGTCGTCGTCGTCGTCGTCGTCGTCGTCGTCGTCGTCGTTGTTGTCGTCCGCGTGATCGCAAATTAATACCGATCGTGTAGGTAGACGAGAGACTGGGTGCAAACGTCGGAAGAAAGACTCGCCGGTTTACCATCTATTTAACGGTCTGCAGCCTGACCTATCTGTGGTCCAATTCGATCCTCGATTTTACCGCGTGGACCCGGCAAACGAGGATCAGCAAACAGTTGCCCGACAAGGGTCCCATCAATTACGCGCCCTTGTATTTCATGTACACGGTTATCATTTCGACGGAGCTTCAATACAGCGTGTCCACGTACAACGTCAGCCAGAGATTCACCGGACTGAACAACAGTCTGAAAAATCTACTGGGCAGCGGAAATTCGTCGTCGTCGCTGGGAAATCCTGTCGAGACGGGTAAGAACAAGATCGCGTGATCCTCTTTGTTCTAAAACGAAACGAAACTTTAAAAACCAATGCTCGGGAGCAGCAACGGTGACGGACGTTTACGACAGAGGATCGAACGCCGTGTCGCGCAGACAGACAGAGTTGGCCAATCATCGAATCCCGAAAAACTCGACGGGTAAGAGAGAAAATTGGTAATCCCGATCGGGCCGCGTTTATTCTCTACCTCGTGGTTGATCGCAGAGGCTGGTATATCCGAATTGATACTGATACACTCGACGCTCTGCGACACGGTGTGCCTGATCAACAGCGCGTTCGGCGTGGTGATACTGGCAGTGACCACCACTTGCCTGCTACACCTTGTCATCACACCGTACTTTCTGATTCTACAAGCCGGCGAGGACCACGAGTGGATATTTCTAGCGGTGCAGGGTATGTGGTGCATCTTCCATGTCACTCGAATGCTGATAATCGTTCAGCCGAGCTACCGGACCGTGGCCGAGGTGAGCGCAACGACCGACCGCCGCCGCGAGAATCGGCCAAGATTTTCAAGCCGAGGTCGTTGTTAACGGTTTTCTTGCAGGGGAAAAAGACCGCGGCGCTCGTTAGTCAACTACTGTCCTCCAGTTTCGATGCGAACGCGCGCCGCCAGTTGGAGTTATTCTCTCTTCAACTGTTGCATCGACCTCTCGAGTTCTCGGTTTGCGGGCTATTCTCCTTGGACAGAACATTGATAACATCGGTAACAAGGGAAACCAGACGAAACGCAGGCTGTCGAGAGGGCAAATCGCGTTTGGTTCGAGAGAATAATTTTCTCCTCGAAGACTACGCAGAGATTTCGACTTTTGTCGGTTTGCGCGGAGCGTTCTCTGGAACCAAACGATCTCGCGCGACGATCGATCGCGTATATTCGAACTCGGTTGAGAATCGTGTTCTCGGGTTTTCAGATCACCGGGGCGGTGACCACGTACCTCGTTATACTGATGCAGTTCCAAAGCGCGGACGACACGAAAGGCGAGGTCGACAGTCTGAAGAACGCGACGCAGATTCTGAAGAACGCGCCGTCGCTTCAAAACCTGACCGGTCTCAAGATGGTTCTCTGAGGCCCGAGCAAAGATACGACGAGACTGGACGACGCAGAGAAACACGCAGTCGTGTATGATAATGATACGTATTTAATTGTTCCAATTCTCATAAACAGCGGCAATATACAAATACAGTTTACTCGTTTCGCAATCCAACTATTTATCGTCGACGAGCCGGTTTTGATCGACGATCGACCACCGAGAGCGTGCTTCGTACAATGTCTTCGAACCAGACGTCGGTCACAGCCTATCCAAAGTGATCCTCTTCCTCCTCCTCCTCCTCCTCCTCTTCCCTCCCACCCATCTCTTTTAATACGGATAACGTGCTGTCCAACGAAACAGAGAAACTCGAATAGTCTCGTCGTTCGAAGAAGCCAGGCGTTTGTCTCGTTGGATCGAATTAATACTAAGGTATATACAACCTCTCTCGTATACTGACTCGTTTACTATACTCGTCGACGCTATACACTTGTTCGTACAAATTATCATTACTCTAGCAATAAATATTGGATCGTCCGAAAAGAATCTAGCACATGCTCTCTCCCCCGCGCCCCTC
>CM052084.1:12201074-12223574 GCA_028453745.1 Agapostemon virescens
CTCTCTCTCTCTCTCTCTCTCTCTCTCTCTCTCTCTCTCTCTCTCTCTCTTTCTCCCTTCCTCACGCTCTCACGCTCTCTCACTCTCGTACGTTGCTGGCGTACATTGTATTTTTGTTACGCTCCCTGGTATTTTTCTCTGTACCACGTATCGTATCGATATACAACATGTTCGCGCGATCTTGTTCAAATTAAATTGGATGGCCGACGTGTACGTCGCGTGTATGTGTGTATGTTTTTACGGAACCAAACGAGACGCGAAAACTCCGTGACGCTCCTCCGTCCGTAGTCGTTGGTAGCCGTCTCTCTAGCCAAACCGAAGTAACGGATATCCTCGTCGCGAACGCGTTGCTCAGTTGACCGTGGCCGCTGCGACGGGTGGTTGGGATTTCTGGCGCGTGATCTGCAACAGGTTCTCGCAACAACTGTCGTTCTCCTCTTTGTTCCGGTCACGAGCGTTGCACTGGCAGGGACTGGTGCGTCGATCGATCCCCGAGAAACAGTCTTTGCACACTCTCACGGGATCGTAGAGCTGCTCGCTCGGCAGCGGTGCCGAATTCTCTGAACAGTCCGCGCAGAAGATCTTGCCGCAGCATCTGTCGGATACGGACGGTTGGGTTGAACGCGCGTTTCCGTTGCTTTCAGCGAACGCCGCTTCGTTATCGGACAGACGAACGCGCGTACCTGCAATGGTGTTTGCGTCGCCCCAGCCAGAATTTTGTGTTGCAGCCCATGCATCGAGTCACCGCGTGATCGGGTACCCACAAAGTAGGTGCCAGTCCGGGTTCCTCGATCGCCTCCCAGGACATGTCCGATGGCAACGATTCCCCGTGATCACCGGTGCTGCCCACCGAATCGGGTAACGACCCCTGAAACACAGGTCCCTTCTTGCTTATCCGTCCAAACGAAGTTCCTCCCGATAGAGTCCGGCAAGCTCTCGTGTATCATCGACTATATGCGTGGATATTTACGGATTTTTCGTGCGCAGCTTTGCAACATGCTAGAAAACGTACAATATGTCGACAAGAACCGATGTATCTCTAATGTATAAAATCTATTATATTTCTACAGCGGGAAAAGTTGTGTTCCGCTCGGCGAAGAAAATCTTTTCTAATTTCCGATGATCTTTATCGTGTACGTTACTCACGATATCGTCGACACGATCGGTGTCCACGTTATGGTTGCAGACCTGATTGATCAGAGCCAGCCTCGTCGTGTGCAGCTCCTTCATCAACGCTTCCTGTTTCAGCTGAAAACAAGAGAAACGCGAGAGGAATATTAAAGACAGGCGCGACGACGGTTGTCTTTCTTTTTATTTTTATTTTTATTTTTATTTTTCTTTTTCTTTTTCTTTTTCTTTCTCTTCTCCGTGAAATACCTTGTTTTCCACGATAATTTGTTGCACGCGCATCTGTATGTCGCAATGTACAACAGGAAGACCGTCGATGTCGTCCAGTTTGTTGAAATTGTCCGAAACCGTGTTCCGGTGAATCGGCGAAGCCGGACAAATTCCGCTGCTAGGCGTTCTGGACATCGACGGCGCGACGATGTCGCTCAGATCGCTGCTCTCGGTATGGTTCTGGTTCTGACTCTGACTTTCTCTCGAATTGCAGTTGCGAGGGGAAGAACAGGTGGTCTCGCCGATCGAGTTCGTCTCCACCCACGAGGAAACGATGTCCTGCGGCGAACTCTCCTGTGGTCTGCTACTCGAGACAGAAACCCTTCTTAGTGATTCGAGGCTTATCTCGCGAGCCGACGTTACGCGGTTCTCGCTGTTAAGGCTTACACCCGCAAGCCTTCGCAGAGAGGAACTGCGAAAATCCTTGTTGCTCGAACCGAGTCTAAATCTCTACCACGATCTCGTTCTCGTTCTCGTTCTCGTTCTAGTTCTAGTTCTCGTTCTCGATCTGTCGCACGGTTTCGTCCAAAGTTCACGGTAGACTCTCGTTCCTATTCGAGATGGTACCGTGAATTTTGTACGACCGTGCACTCGTGTACGAATATCCTTCGCTAAAGACACTTACGTTTCTTTGTCGGAGTCGATCGTATCGAGCAACGAGCAGTTACTAGGTATCAACGTGTCCGTTGAACTGTCCACCGAAGGATTCGCCGGCGAGTCGTTCGAGGATTGTGTGGTCGCCAGATTCTGCTGCTTCGATTTGTCCGAGTCGAGGTCCCTGTCCGTTCTGTCTTCCTTGTCCAAGTCCGAGATCTTTTCGTCCTCCGACCTGCTGCTCCGTGTACACGCGACGACACCGTGCTTGTCCGCGCTGTCTTCCTTGTTCGAGACAGAGTCAGAGTTCGAATCCGATTTCGAGCCCGAGTCAGAGTCAGAGTTCGAATTCCAGTTCGAGCTTTTGTCGTTGTCGTTGTCGTTGTCGTTGTCGTCGTCCTCCGACCTGCTGTTCGGTGCACACACGGCGACACTGCACTCGTCTGCGTGGCTCGCATCTTTATCTACCGTTTTCGCTTCGAGCGACAAAGAGTCCACTTTCCTGTAACGATTTCGCAAAGACTCGAATGCGCGAATTGCTCGAGCGGCGAGAGAGCACTGACAGAAAGTAGCGGAACGATAATTACTTTTCTACCGAGATACTGGGATCGCTGAGTCTACGGTGAGGATAGGCCGTGTGATCGGGAGTATGCATCAGATCATCGTACGAACGGGTTTTCGTCATTTGCCGTTGAGATTCTTCGTTTTCGCTACGCTCGATATCTATCATCGTCGTCACGTTCTGTTTATCGTCCCTCATAACATGGGAGTCCATGGAGCCCGAATAAACCTCGGACCATACGACGAGCCTACGTACGTTACAGTTCGGCCGCAACACCTGTCGGAACGAACGAACCGCATTAGCATTAGCATTAGCATTTCTCGATCACGGAATTCACGGTACGGTGCGTGCTACGTGTCGTATATTTCTATACGCTAAACACATAAATATACCACAGGGAAAACATCCTACTTCGTTCTTTAAAGGCGAGTACAAGTGATTCACGAACGCACTAGAATTGAGGAACCGCCAAACCGAAAATGTACGCTCCTTTATTCCCAACTGTAGCCTTTCCTGTATCGTGTTGCAGAGAAATGTGCCGAAAAGTTGCGAATACGCGTGCTGCGCCAGCTTTTCCTGAAATCGATCCAATTCATTTCGATACCTAACTTTTCCGCTCGAACAAACATGCGTATGTTTTTCTCGAAAAGAAATAATGTAATAAAGAAAGGAAAACTTGTAAAAGTAGTCGACATTGGATTCGTTCTACTTACCAGATACGCTGGTGACATCTGAAAACTACTTTTAAATTGATCAGTCAACTGGTGTACGCAGTCCAACCACTGTAAAAATACTGGACTTCGTTCGGTCGCATGATCAAAGCCGACAGTATGTCCACACCGATCCCCGAATTTGTGTCCAAAGTCCAACCATTCTCTCTCGCACAAGATTTGAAATCCCTGTCGATGACCAAACGGAATAACGAAACTACGATTCGGTGAAGAATACACGCAAAAAATCAAAGTATCTTCATTGTACCTCCATAGTTCGATAAAAAGGATCGAGAATGATCTGTGCCAATGCAACGATTTGAGGCGTCCTGTCCCAGCCATCGCTGCAGTGCACTAATACCGGTCGAGCATCTCTTTCGATCGCGGTTGCCACGGTTACCGCTGCACGTAATAGTCCAGACATGTGTTGTAACCACTGCGTCCCTTCCAAAAGGCTGAGCCAACTGCGCAACAACGTAAAATCATCGATAAATCGCACCGATCTATTATAGAAATTACAAACTAACGTTTAACCACTCCTTTGATCCCACATCAGCGAAACAGTGGAAAAGTTACTTCATTCCGAACAAAATTCAAAGCCTGTGTTTAATTTTTTTAAGAATGTCGGGTTATACCACGTATTATAGGAGTGTTCTAAATCCATTGAATACACTCACAGTGGTCATTGATAATCTTGGAGGGTTAACGTGACTTTGAACACGTAAAAAAGAAACAAAAAAAGGAATTAAAGCTAAATGTAGATCGTAATGTGGGACGGCGGAGGGAGCAGTTGAAGAATCGTTTACGTGGCCTGGTGATCCGCTTCCATTGCAAAGAGCTGTCTCATCGCGTGAAAGCTTCTACGTATGGAGTGAATGTTTGGTAAATTCATAAACTGTATGTCGCAGTTTGGGTAATACTGTTGGCATTCGCAGCCGCCTCCGCGCGCTCTGTTAGCCACAGCAATCGTGTACGATCTCGCGTCCACAATCAAAACTTTCTGCAATCATAAAATTTCGGTTATTTGTTAATCTTGTAAATTTAAACGGATGTCGCATGAAAATACAACAAGGATTCGGGCATAAACATTCGTACCGACCTAGTACATATCACAGAGCTTTTCCATCAATTCCAATAGAACCCGAAAGCCTCGGAATCGCCGGTTTACTCACTTTGGTATTGTTCACCATGGCTCCAGCGTCGTCACAGGTGTCGGCGGAAGAATCCACTATTGTAGATTCACCACTGTCGTAGGAACACGCATCCGAAAGTGCTTTCAGAAGACTCTCGTCCTCCGCACTCCGCCGTCCGAACCAACCGAGTTCTGGCTGACTACTCCGCGCTATTACCGCGCCATTTTTCACGTGTCTGTGAAGCAAATCGAATTACCAATTGAAGGAAACGGAAGACGCGGTACGACGGTAACAGTACCTCCAAACAACAGCAGGAATTCGACTAGAGGCACGATACATGGCCACGCGTCTCAGAGTATCGTCGGAGATGCAGGAGGGAACCAAGATCAACGGCGGATACGACGGGCATAGTCGGTAATCTTTATTAATCTGACTACTGCGCCAGGTACCGTGTAAATTGAACTTCAACCGTTCCACCTGTGAAAATAGCAGATAATCGTATCAAATGGATGCAGATTGGGTTGGGTTGACTTTATGTTATCCGTTACACACCTCAAAGTTGAAAGTAATTTCGTAAGAAGTAGTATCTTTTCCAATCTTGGCAAATTCTTTTTCCTCCTCGACGGACCAAGCGTAATACGCGAATGCAAATATGTCCTCTATACTCTTCTTTGGATACAGTACTTTATGTAGACGTTCAAACCATTCAAAACAATGTTCGTTCGTGGAGAAAGCGCAACTGAAACGTTCATTGGAAACGTATACGTGTATCCTTGAAATATAATGTTATAGCCGTCGTTGCAAAAACAATATAGACATATACCTCAGAGAACGAGCATCCTTGCATCCGATGTGTAAAAAGAAAATCTCTCTGACCTCCAGCTGTTCTATTAAACCCAACGGGATGCTATAACATGCTTGACTTAATTGTAAATACAATCTGTAGTTAGAAAGAGCCAAGACCCCATCCGTTGTACGCCCTAGCGCCACGATCGATTCTCCGCTCAAAGGAGTAAATGGAATTGTCAAGGAATCATCTTCGCATTCCATGTGCGTGAACTTTGGAAATAATTCCGAAGTGTGTAAATGACAAATAGATTGTAGACTCGTTGGCTCCTCAGAACTCTCCATCTTTGTTCTGAAAAACATACATTTGATTTTTTCTTGTACAAAAAATAATATTGTAGGATTCGGGCATTGTTGATAAACAACGAATTTGTGAACCGCTCAAACGATAGACGCGGTGTTTACAAACACGAGGACAACAAAACAAACAGTAACGAAAGAAATATTCCGAAACAACAAAACTTTTAAACATATGACTGTAAGACCGCGGACGTTGTCACCGACGCATTGTCGAAGAGACAACAGGCAAACGTCACGATAATTTGTTGTCGCTTATCGATTCGCGTGATATCGTCGCGAAAACGGAGTACCGCGTAGAAAAATAACTTCGGAAAGGTCAAGTTTTTCGATACGAACAACAACACGTTCCGAACAACTGACATACTTGCGACGAGATGAATAATATAGCTCGTTTCACCTTACGAGGTAATATTATTGCAGGTGAGTGTGTGTGAAAGAGAGAGAGAGAGAGAGAGAGAGAGAGAGAGAGAGAGAGAGAGAGAGATACAGAGAGAAAAAGAGGGAAAGAGAGAGAGAGAGAGAGAAAAAAAGACAGCAGGGTCTTGCGAATGCAATTTCAACTCTTTTCGCATTGATTTTCACTTTTTGAAATTTATGTTGATGCACACGCAATCGTAATTACGATCACGACCGCGGACACTGTTGTTTCGTTAGGCGACACAGTTTGAAACGATTGTAAAGCAAGGAGAAATCCAAGTAACGCGCCACGGTTCGACGATACGTAGAACATTTTCACGCTATTTTTCCTCGACAGAGAGCATCGAGGAGAGAGTTGACCAGAGTTTATAGCTGCGACACACCGTCTTACCTTGGATTGGAAAATTTTTCCGCGATGGACGATATCCGATGGCCGTTTCGATACCTCATACAAAATCCATAGACAGTCGCTTACACGCGAGCCAGAATAAGAACATTCCTCGATACAGAGAGCATTTCCCCGCAGAGAGACGCGACAATGTCGTTGATTTCAGTCTCGCGGAACACTCAGACCTTCCAGATTCTTTATTACGAACGCGAACAACTTACAGGATAAACGACACCCTGTATCTAATCTCACGTGAATTCGGTTCAAACACGATTACTTTTCGTTACGGTGGTATACAAAAATGGCTTGCTTTGTAGCGCAAGATCTTCGTCAACCAAAATAAACGTTCATGTCGGTTCCCTTTCTTGCTAGGCGTCGATATCACCAAGTATTTCAACTTCCAATTAATTTTTATCGATGATACTCTTTCTGTCTGATGCGAAAGTTACATTGACAGATTATTTAGTCTATAATATGCACGTATGTATACACGTATGCATGCGCTTATGTGTGTACAGATCATTCCGCATTTTCATCGTTCGATCCTTCGCAACTATTTCCAATCGACGACATCTGCATTTGATATTGCTCTCGTCATTGGACGTAAGAATTATCGACATCACAGAGTATTTTCACCGTCAACTTACAAAAACAAGACAACAGTTTCTTTTCTTTAAGAATGATCTATGGTTAATGTTTTCATCCCTGTCTTCAACCCGCTGTATGCAAGAAGAAGATGGATTATCGCATGCGATTCACGTGTTGAAAAGCGCGGCAATATATTCAAAATGTAAAACAGTAGAAAATTAAATTTAACAAATATAGATCATTTCGTTGCATCGAATATTACATATTCGAAAATGATTTTTATCGCGCGAGACATACCTCGCGTATCAACAATAATTAGAATCAACAATAAGTTCCATCTTGCGTCGAAATGAAAGTTGTATGTTTTGAACTGTTGGCGCCATCCGTGGCAAAACAGCTACGGAATTTCGTCTGGTCAAATACAAACTCTAAAACGATATAAAATTCAAATGGTAAATAAGATAAGTGTTGTCAATCACTAGACCGAAAATCAAACATAAACTTTTCGTCTTTCCGGAAACTCCGAAAAGATTTGTACAATCTGTAGAATTTCCTTGATAAAATATAATGGAAGATCCAAACGTGTTGCACGTGGAAATCTGTAAAAAAATCGACAGGTACGATGCGTACCAAGGACAATATTTTGGTTTACAATAAATTTCGATTTCCTAGGAGTTCTCGAGATTGTTTTCCTCATAGATTTGATGCGAGCTTTTAATTTCAGTACCTTGTCAAAGAAGCAAATACAGGAATTAGTGTACGAGGAAATAAGTGGATTCAAGGATATCAACCTGGAACCAAATACGTACGAACCCACAAACTTTCCTCTAAAATATCATGTGGATACTATTATGTGTTCTACCAATCACATAGAGGTAATTATCGAATAAGAGAGATTTTCTGAAACATTTTATTGAAACAAGTTCAATTATTGCAGAAGACTCGTATAAAAATACTAGATGCCACTATAAAATATCATGTATACAGTTTAAACCAAGAGAGCGCAGCTATAGAAATGATGCAGAATGATTCAGACGAGATAGCAGCATCTTCTCATTGGATTCTACCTACGAAAGAATTCCATTCCTTATGGGAAAATCTTTACTTCGATTCGACTATAAAGGAAGACGTTAGTTGAAAATGCTTTTGATTTCTACAGCAGTTTTTGTTGTCTTTAGGCACGTTGAAATACACATGTTTACTTTATTTTAGTTACTATATTTTGTGGAAACAGCAATGATATTTTCAGATCATCAAGTTAATTCCAATATTATAAGCTGGAACAAAGTAATACTGTTACATGGGCCACCAGGCACTGGTAAAACTAGCTTGTGCAAAGCTCTTGCTCAAAAAGTAGCTATTCGCTTAGCAGATCGATTTACCTATAGTAACTTTGTTGAAATTAATAGTCACAGTCTTTTTTCAAAATGGTTCTCAGAGGTAATGTTTCAATAACATACTGCATGAACTTTTCAATGAATCTGCAAGTCAGTTTTCTTTCTTTCCAGAGTGGAAAATTAGTTATGAAATTGTTTAGTGACTTAAAAAATATGCTTGAAAATTCAGAAACGTTGGTATGTATTCTGATCGATGAAATAGAATCTTTGGCACACGCTCGTAAATCGTGCAGTAATGGAGCAGAACCAACCGACTCCATAAGAGTAGTGAACGCGTTACTAACGCAATTGGACCAAATAAAAAAATACCCGAATGTTTTAATACTGACGACCAGCAATCTCACTGAAGCTATTGATTTGGCTTTTGTTGATAGAGCAGATATAAAACAATATATTGGACATCCTGCTCTCGAAGCCATATATAAAATATATTTCTCGTGCCTTAAAGAATTAATGAGGGTAAACGAATAGAATTTTTTGTAATAGTTTAAAGCAGTATATGTAACTTATACAAGTATATTTATTTCAGACAAAACTCTTAGAAGAGGAACAGCTCTTAGACATACCTCAATTAAAGAAGCTAAACTACGAAAGTAATGTAATCACGATGAATAGTCTCGAGTTAATAGCTATAAGTCGGAAAAGCTGTGGTCTAAGTGGACGCGTTTTGAGAAAAATTCCATTTCTAGCCCACGCATTTTACTTACGGTCCAAACGTTGCACTTTAACTAATTTTTTAAGAGCAATGCAGTTAGCCGTTGACAGACAACAAGGAGAAAATGAGTCTGATTTTAAAATGTTAAATTTTGAATAATTAAAAGATACATGTTTTGCTTCTGCATGCTTCACATTTTTAATATTATGTCTTGGTCTTTTTTACGTAATATTTGATGTAACATTGTATGTATTTTATATATTTCAAGTGAACAGTCTCTTATTGAATGTTTCAAATTAGTAATATAACAAAAATTATAAATTCATTCACTGTCCATAATGTAAACAAATGAACATTAAACAATGTCTTTCCATTACTCACAATGAAGTATGGCTGCTTTACAAATATAAGTATTAGCTCGGTATTACACTCCATTTACACAATACTGCAATATGTGAATTAATTTCTTTTTTACCAATACACGTATGCAAACTTTCCGCGCTAAATTCTGCGCAATTTTTTTGTGCAGTTCTTGTAGTGTAAGTTTCTACGTAAATGTGCACGATCCCGCTGATGGTAACATCGTGGAATACGGTTCCAGTACCATCTAGTGGCAGGTATTATAAATTCTTCGTCCTGCAGGAGTGCCATTATTATAAGGATATTTTTTCTATGGGTATTAATTCGACTGCTCTGCATCACTATATAATGCTTGACCTTTGGAAGTATTTGCGCGCGAAGTGGATGTTATTGAATACCTAGCAAATATCCACAAATGATCCGGCTAAGGATGAAGAAAACTCATTCGCCCATTAAAAAGGTATACTTTTAGTTAAAATTTTATGCCTGTACAATTATCATTTAACGATTATTTTACCGTCTAGTTATCATAATGTTATACAATATTAATTTTCTTCAATATTCATTTGTTTACTGTATGTTGTTACAGAATAGCTCTGGTCGCAGCGCGAAGAGTTCTCAAAAGAAAATATCATTATATTTCACGCATCCTTCGAAAGATGAGACTTCTGTTAGTAAAAATACCTTAATTGCCAGTAAATGTAAAGATAAAAATAATGCAGAACAACTGTCGTGTACCAAAAGAAAATTGTCAGAGGAATCAACAGGAAGTCCATTCAAAATAAGCAAATACAATAATGATACACTAGATGTAAACGAGTCGAGGAAGATTGTAATTCGTAATATGTTGCACCACAGTAATAGCGAATTGACTGGAGAAAGTATAGTTGCAGGAAAATATAAGAAAAATGATGACTTAGATGTATCCAAGGATGCATTTCATAAAAAACTAAATATAGAGAAAGCACAATCAAGGCAAGACAATACACTGTACAGCAGTAACTTTATGAATTCTTCTGTGAAAGAGGATAACGAAGGTTCTATAAAAAATACTGATGTGTATGAAAATATAAAACAGTCCAATGAATTAGCTGAATTAAAAGACGAATCAAAATTTGCATTAGAATCATGTATTATAGATGATTTCAATGATTGTTTCGAAGAAGCATGGTCTCCAGTTAATGAAATAAACTTTAATTCTTTCCAGAGGTGTAAGGTTGTTCATATAAAAAGACAGTGTGATACTCTACTGTTGACCGTGGAACAAGATAGCTCAGTATCTAGTGGAACCGTTTTGTGTTCAGGTTTTTGGTAAGAATTCAAATTAAGAGTCAGGATAACTATTATAAATAATATACGAAATTCACATGCTAGTTATTATAAAACAAAACTATAACTATACTAATTTAATTTTAGGAAAGATGCAAAAGTAAAAGAAGAGGACATTGTAGCTATTCAAGCAAGAAAAGAAACTCCCCATTGGATTGTAGACAATACCAGTGGTTTTCTTGTTGTTCATCCGGATACATTGATATCTGGAACAACGGTAGTAGGTGCTGTATTTTGTAGTAGGAAAGCAGTATTAGCAGACAAGTTTAGAAGATTGGAGTCTTTGCCATACTTCGAAGGTGATCAAACAGCTTTGGTCATAGGTAGCTTAGCTCACCAGTTACTACAAAAGGTACCAAACAATGGTTCATTTGATATTTCAAATAATTCTCATGGTATTGAAATGGGTTACTCATTGTATAGGCAATGCGTGACGATATTCATGAAATGTTAGACATCAGAAAATTACTGGACAGTCTATTACAATCTAAGGAAACAGCTGGGATGCTTTATGCATCGGAAATTTCATCAGATTCTTGTAAAACACGGATGCTTGAATTTGTACCGCGCATACATGAATTCATTCAACACTATTTAAAAGGTACATCCAAAGTATTCCGCTTGTTTCCCCTGTCCCTTTATTAAACGTTAATAACACACCTATAGATAAAAACCAGTCGGATATAAATATGAAAAAAGACAATTTCAAAGGAAAAATCATTCGTGTATGCGACATAGAGGAAAATATCTGGCTTCCTCAGCTTGGCGTGAAAGGCAAAGTGGACGTTACGACGGAAGTTAATCTACACTCGAGGAGAAAAATTATGCCTCTCGAAATAAAGACTGGTAGGTCTTCGTTTTCATTGGAACACAGGGGCCAAATTATTTTGTATATTATGATGATGGCTCTCACGGGTCAAGATACAGATACAGGATTGCTACTGTATCTTCGTGAAAATAGTATGCAAGAAATTAAGGCTGTACACCCTGAAAAAAGGGATCTCGTATTGTTGAGAAACACTTTGGCGCATTACTTTACTCCCAAGCCGGTGGAGAGTTTGATTTCCGAATCGAATTGGCAAACGTTAGATTTACCGGAGCCGATCAACCATCACAGCGCATGTTCCAAGTGCTCTTACAACGCGTTGTGCTGCGCATATTTGAGCAGGGATACGAAAATACAATTATCCGAATCGCATCCGCTAACAAAACTCGGTAAACAAATTTTTGCCAGAATTACGACTGCTCACATAGACTATGTCGTCAAATGGATCTCATTGTTGCAAATAGAAGAGAGTGCTCAATGTTCCGATATCACAATGAAATATTTGTGGACGTTAAGTCCAGAAAAGAGGTAACAATCCGATGTACAATTATCGCGTATGGCACAACTGACTATCGCATATTTTCAGAGAGTCGAAGAAGCTTTGCATCTGTGATTTAAAAGTGATAGGAAAAATCGTCGAATACGATTCGAAGTATCAGCATACATTCGTTCGTGCAAATCACAGTCAAAATTATTCCAATGTTAATATTCCATACTTGGAATTCTACGAAAACGAATATGTCTTAGTAAGTACAAATGAAAGGATAAACATATCTGCTGGATTTATAGTCGACATAAAGGAAGATTATGTAATTATTTTATTAGACAGGTACAGTAGAATGCAATTGTAAACTATATTTGTTTCTTCAGTATACGAAAAACGATTATGTAATTTCAGGAATATCACTGAGTATAATATCGATGGATTCCTTCATATAGATAAATATTCATCGTCCAATTTAATTTCTTTGAATCTCGCGAGTGTAGGCGGATTGATGGGTGACAATGAAATTTGTGAAAAATTACGGAGCATTGTGGTGGATAAGTTAGTATAATGTCGTTTTTTCCAAGAAAGAGAGAAATAGCTAATTCGTGTCGTTATTGTCTTGATGCTTCAATTAGGAAACCGGCAACATTCGCAGCTGGCTTATCGCGTTCTGTGATCGGTCAAAGCGCTCGCATAGTTCAGGGATTAAATGAGAATCAACAGAGAGCAATTTTGAAGGTGATGGCTGCCAACGACTATCTTTTGATCAAAGGAATGCCTGGCACGGGAAAAACTGAAACGCTAGTGGCTTTGATACAATTATTACACGAAACAGGACACTCCGTTCTAATTACGGCGCACACGAACAGCGCCGTCGACAATATCCTGCTGAGATTGTTGGACAAGAACATTGACTTTCTGCGACTAGGCTCCTCGTCCATTCATCCATCGTTGAAGCATAAAACCGAAATGTATGCAACTGCTAACTGTTGTTCGCCCGAGAGTTTGGACAAAGTGTACTCGAGTAAAGTACGATATCATCGGATTACACGAAGTGTTATATATTTTCCCACAACAAAATATCATGATTTGGTTCGTTTTAGAATGTTATTGGGGTGACTTGCTACGGTGCACACCATGCACTTCTTGGTAGACGAACGTTCGACGTGTGTCTTGTCGATGAAAGTAGTCAGGCGTTGCAGCCAATCGTGCTAAGACCTCTGTACAGTACGCATAAATTCGTACTCGTAGGAGATCCTGACCAACTTCCGCCGCTAATCAAAAGTAAAGTGGCTAGGTACAGTATCGTCGTTGCGTACCGACAGTCAATTTTATTCGAGATTATTGTACGCGATAAATATTTATGGCGTTGCTTCCATAGGAAATTGGGAGCAGATGAATCCCTGTTTGCTCGACTAGACAATAGCAATAATACTGTGATCTTAACGAAACAGTATAGAATGAATAAAAATATTATGCGTTTAGCAAACAAATTAACATACAATGACATGCTACAAGCTGGAAATACATTAATCGAAAATGCTACACTGAGTTTCGCACATCCCCACGTAAGTTTCACCGAACATGGATGCATAGTATTTTGCGTGTTATAGTTTAGGAAAACATTATATTGTGTTTTAGAATCTATCGAAATGCGAAAAATGGATGCAGAAGGTACTGTCGCAAAACATAGACGATTCTGTAATTATTTTGAACACAGGTTGCACCAGTGACCTAAAAACATCTACGAAAAATAGCGAGAAATATTCAAAAACCGATAAAAAAATCAGTAACATATGGGAAGTCGTTATAATCTTTAAACTGTTGAAGACATTCTTAGAGGTATAATTTATTTCCGTTCGACACATCAGCATTACATTTATCAACTTTGTATTTTAAACATCACGTTTGTTCGTAGATGGGAGTGAAAGCTCAAGATATAGGAATAATTGCGCCGTACAGGGCACACGTTAATTTACTGAAAGAAATTCTTCAGAAAGGTGTTGAAGTGAACACTGTAGACCAGTATCAAGGACGCGACAAAAATATTATTATATATTCCTGTTCGAAGAGCGTAACAGATAACAGTGATATAAAAGAGGTACTTCAATTGAAACCGTATCTGTACGAATATATATCTACATTACAGAATTTTACTTTTTATTTTGCTTTATTGTAGGATCTTGAGATTCTTGGAGATCATAGAAGGTTAACTGTAGCCATAACTAGAGCAAAGCATAAACTAATCGTCATTGCAGATAAATACACTTTATCAAATTACTTAGCATTTAAAAAACTGTTCAGTTTGGTGGAGTCAGAAAATATAGTAGATTTATGCGATGGACAAGATGATTTTTCATGGGAAAGCTTGATGTCCCAACTGTAATGATATTGTTGTAGTTTTTACATAGTCTTTTGACTGTGCTCTATTGTTTGGAATGTTATACAACCGAATTAAATGTATTGCCAGTTTATGATTCAAGATGATTTTATAATATATTTAAAATTTTTGTACAAATAAAAATACAAGTATTTACTTTTATACAACATCAGCAGCTGCCTCTTGACTTCATATTTTTAAAAACATCGCCTTGGAAAGAGATAACAGCATTTTATATATATATTTCATTTTACCGGTTTCAAGTGGTTCTGATAAATACACATGAAAAGTTTAAATTAATTATAGTGCGTGATCGATAAAGACTACTTGAACTATAACCTCGACTCTATCTGTTAGACGATCGATTATACTGCGACGATTTTATGTATCTATAATCTCTTTATTATTTTATCGACATGAATTTGGCAGTGACAGTAATCAATATGATCGCTTCCCGCGTAATCAGCGATACTGTCTTTTGTTTAATGCTGGATAGCACTGTTGCAACATAAATACTTTTGCTAAATTTTTTAATGCTAATTTATTACCCACGAATCATGAGAATCCTGAAATTTTTCCCGTCTCGGTCTGTGTACACAGGAAATGTTTTTCGAAATAGGTACCTAACCTACGAGAATTTGTCATGTCTTGTAGTATTTACAACGTAATTAAGATGATAGGTTCGGAACTGTATAATATTGTTTTTTCGATTTGTTGTTTCAGATTAACCGAGGAGCAATTAGACAAATCTACAACAGTCAAGAGATCAACCGTTGATTTTGCTACAGTAGAGCATCATTCGAAATTAAGCAACAAATGGTGGGACGTAAACGGCGAGATGCGTGCTCTGCACACGTTGAACCCTCTTAGAGTACAATTTGTTAGGGATGGTTTAGCTAATACAGGTAGAAAAGTGGATATTCCCTATTTACCCTTAGAGGGAATTAAAATCTTAGACGTTGGGTGTGGAGGAGGGTTGCTGTCGGAACCATTAGCTAGAATAGGAGCAGACGTAACTGGAATCGATGCATCTTCAAAATTGATAGCAACTGCTATACAACACGCGATGCTGGACAAAAATTTAAATGGAAAATTGAATTACGTTCAGAATGTTATAGAGGATTTTTCTGTGGAAAATAAAGAAAAGTACGATGCTGTAGTAGCCTCTGAAGTCTTGGAGCATGTAAACGACAAAGAATTATTTTTAAAGGTAACATATATATCTGTATTAATGGATAACACACAATGTAGTTTTATTCGAACTTACATAATTCCATTACTACAGTGCTGTGCAAATACATTAATACCTGGTGGTTCAATATTTCTCACGACATTGAACAAAAGTTTACCAGCTTGGCTCGGAGGTATCATAGCTGCTGAACACGTATTAAAATTGGTCCCAACTGGGACACATGATTGGAACAAGTTTATTACTCCAACCGAGATTCAACGTTTACTAGAAACATGTACAGTAATTGTTACTAATAGCTTATATTTGTGCTGACAATTGTTGAGCATAATACTTTTTACAGGTGGTTGTAAAACCAAATTGATTCATGGAATGTTTTACAATCCTTTAAAGAACGAATGGTATTGGACTTCGTCTACAGCGATAAACTATGCAGTTCATGCAGTGAAAAGACGAGAACACTAAGAAGGTATATATTTTTATTATTAGTTGTAAATGAATATATCCTGATGCTTCGATTGTGTCTGTGAACTGGATTTATTTGATATTATATTGTACAAGGCTGTGATTACATATACAAATTACAAAAAACAAAATTTCGATTACAGTTCTTAGCTTTTTTATTAGGTAAAACATACAGTGAGAAAAAAGGCAGCAGCTAATAAAAATCATATTATCGTATGTTGAATAACTTTGTTTCTTTTATTTCTATTGAAATACATTATATATAAAAGAATAGATAAAGCATAATTAATTATTTATTGTGTTGTTCTTTAGAAATTGTTCTTTATAATTGTTAAAGGAAATTATTCGATGCTCTTTACGATTATGTATATATTTCTCCCGCTTAGCGTATTTAACAAGGAGTTCGCTACACACGTAGAAAAAAGAAATTACAATTTGATCAAATATACAAAACAAACGTAATCTCTAGAGCCATCGAAACGGAATCGTATCGCGGAAAGAATGTACAATGTACGAATAATTCCAATTGAAATATCTATTTAGCTTCAGCGAAACCAACACGGTTATTGCCCATATCGAATTCGGTGTAATAACGACCGATGAATACATCTCCTAAGATCCATAGCGGGCCTTTGTTAGGAATGTCCATTCCCATAAATCCACTCAGGCAAACTGTCTTTCCTAATTGTGTGACCTGTTTCAAACATAAGAACAAGTATTCAATGTCATTTTTTCTGTAATAAAAATTGTTTACATTGATCTGTAATTCTATTTGTAATGCGTTCGAGATTCTACCTTCAAAACATAGTCTTTGCCTGTTAGCGGGAACTCATGACCGCCCAATGTGAACGTAATTGTAGGCAAGGTGGGAATTAAGTTACAATCGATCTGTGGACATTAAAAACGAATTGTATAACTTCTGAAAACAAATAAAGGTGGATGTTTTATGAAAGATTTTCTATTTACTACGGCTTCTCCAGCTATGATCGATGTCGCTCCAATTTTCTCATTGAGAGCTTTAACTTCCTCGACAGGACCGGCAATCAAAGAAGTGCCCGTATCGGCGATAGCTTCACACCCGTTTTGACATACAGTAAGGTCGCCCACTTTAATTCTGTGATACGAATTCTCAATTAAAATATGATTTTTCTATGGTTTTTATATAATTTCTTAAAGAACGTACTGATCCATCTTGAATTGCCAGTATCCCTTAACGTCTACAGGAACATAAATAAGGTCACCAACATAATGGTTTGGATCTGAACCTCCCAAGAGCATCTCTCCACCTATAGGCGCTGCTGGGTCTCTGAATTGACAAATTTGTAAATGTGTAGTTGGATAAATTCTTTTTCTTGCAAAGAGAGTATTAACAGAAACATATAATGTACCTGTTCAAATAGAAACTGAAAACAGGCTGAGGTACCAAACCTTGTTTAACCATATTATAGAAGACTGGTGTTACACCATCAACAGAAATGGTAGAGTATGCCATTCCCATGATACCATCGAACTTAGCAGCTAGGAAAGCTAGACCAGGTTCCTTAACTGCTTCCGCGAATGTTTGATCCCTAATTTTGACTCCAGCAATCTACAATGAATAAAATGATTGTGTTAAATACGAACTAGTGTACAAGATAGATATATCATAGGATTATACATTTGAAAAAGTATTTGTTGTCTTACATCTACAACATCGGTGGACAAGTAACCGGAAAGGCTTCCACTACCATAACGAATGGCAAAGTCGGTTCCATTTTCCTTGTAAGTAGACGACTTTGTGCTATCGTATTTATAATGTAATTCTGAGAATGAAAAGATAGAAGCATTATAGTATTGGTTACAGAGACTGAATGTATCATTCTTAGTACATTGTTCTTGTGCTATCTGTGGTAACAAAAAGTACAATAAAATCATCAGCAGTGAAACAATAGATGATTGTACGCAAATGTAATTCTGCGATTACAAAAAGAATCTATAGATTTAACATGGCAGTGATTGTTTCCTGTCTGTGTTTTCAGCAAATTAGATTGTATAATAATCAAATTGGTGCATACATAGTGTGTAAATACTTTCTGCAGATACCTATTTATATGCGAACACAATTACAGCTATCATTTTGTAAACTATCAATAATGACATCATCCAAGCAAAGGTCATTGATTTTTTAAATTAAAGAATGAAACGTTGCAAACAAACATCTGTATTTTGCAGTTTGAAAGTGTCGTTTATTAGACCTTTTTGACACTTTCTGTTTTACTGCAAGATCTTTGTGTTGGTATGTTTGAATAATTTTGAGAAATACTTACTACATGCGATGTTAATTAGACTACACTTTTTAGAGGGCACCCAAAGATTCGAGGAACCTGTATCGAAAATAACTCTGAACTTCTGTTTTGGAGTACCAATGCCGATGACTCCATAATATTGAGCATCAAGGTAATTGGAAAGTGGCTCTGGTACAGGGGTAGTACTATCTAAGAGGCGTACTTGCGTTAATTCTGTATTGTACTCTTTTAACTGATTCCGAGCAGTTTCCATTTTATGCAGCGGAATTCTTGAAAAAAAATAGATGATATAGAATACATTTATAATAATTGATACCATGTATGAATAACAGAAAAATTTAAAGTATGATGAACGATCATTTTCTTTGTTTGAATGTTGCTGTACTGTACTTACCTGACAAAATCTGCATTAGCCAGCGCTGATACAGCGCATAGGCAGGCAAGAAGGCGGAACATTTTTAATGTCGAAAAGTTCCCCTTGTAATGTGAAACTTTATTGCAGTCTAGACAAAAGAACTTCTCTTTTACGCAGCCCAATTACTGACGAATTCGTCGTCGGATTTCGCTTAATAAAGCATCCGTTTCATCGCGCATGCGTGATCCACTCGCAAGCAGGACTATCTCGTTAAGTAAAGATAACGGATACCGAAACTGATTTACAATAAATTTTCTCTCTAGTAAAGTATTATTAAAAATAAACAAAGTTTGTACTATAAAAATAACTGAAACGTTGAGATGATTTTAGTATTTTCATTGAATCTTTTTGTGCGTAGCATATATAGATTTTTTAATGCGTCACACGTATGACGATATAAATTTTGCGATTGGTAAGTTGGCATAGAAACGTCATAGTGGTGCCATCTTGTAAAAAGACGGTAATTTAATTGAAACGCCCACGGTATCGGTAAAGTCGAATGAACCACCATACAGCTTAATTTAAAAAAAAAAATTAAAACTATTGTATTATTTCGTGAAAAATTGAAATAGTAGGTAAAACTCATAGACTCGCATGGACTAAGTATATTTGGTTTTCCTGTAATGGGTTAGGTGTCACGACGAATCAATTCTATTCGCTCACAAAATTATTCATTGACATTGCCATTGCAAATATTGACTTGGAGATTGGCCTAATTTATATTCATGCTTCCATATAAATTGCATTTTTGCGTGTCGCATACTATTTTCAATCCTTGGCATTGTTTCGACCTTAATAAATTCGTTGACAGTTCCGTAATAACAATAATGTGAAATAGTTGCAAGCACAAGTTAGTTTGTTCGATCGCATCAATAGAAAAAGACTGTAATATAATATATTGTAGGATACATTTATTTTTTTTTAAAATATTGTCAAGATTCTTGTTGATACAACGCATCGAATATGCAATCGGAATATCTCATCCGTAAATCAACAAGTTATCTCGAATGTGGTAATCCAGCGACTCGTATCGTGATTATTATTTAAAAGGAAACGATGAAAAATTATTGAAATGTCTATTGATAGGGTTTCGAAGTTAAGCGATTCGATATTCTAATAAAGCATCGGAAAAGAAACATAGGCGGAACTGTTCGAAAACGTTCCTTATCGATTTCTTGAAATTCATGTTTACGCGGGTTGCTAGCACCGGGGCATGCTGGGTTGATAGAAGACCGTGATAGAAGACCCTAATCGCGGGCCAATCATGGGCCAGGGATCGCGGCACGAGCCACTTCAGTCTTGAACTCGATCGAGCAATAGTCGGGCTGCCGGTTCGAGCGAACGAAAATTTTCAGTGTGGAAAAATCAAATTCACGTCGAATAATAAACAGAAGGAGGCACGCGTGACCGTTCGTGGTCGAATAGAGCTGTCGTTTTCGCTGTGTGTCCGTTGGTGAGAGTGTCAAGCCAGGTATGTCCAGTTGTTATTTCATTCGAAACGGTATTCCTCTTTCCCCTGTCGACCGGACAAACAGGCAGCTCTGAGACTTGTCAAGCTCCTCTCTCGACATGGGATTTTCTTACGGGAAGCTGTGTTCTCGAGAGTTCGCGGATCTATCTCTCGGTACTCTGCACGATATCACGACGATCGCGTGCGGCCCGATTATTATTCTTATCGTCGCCTCGTATCGACAAAACATTATCCTCCCGCGTTTCGCCTCCGCTGCCGTTCAACCGATCCCTCATCGAAATATCGCGCTCGTTCGTTAACCTGAACATCAATTTATGTTTTCCCGTGTATTCGCCAGTCGTCATGCCGGCACATGACGTTTACGCTACTGTCAGAATTGCCTGTGTTTCTCTGTCCAGGTTCAAAATCTGTTCTCTCTCTTTTTCTCTCTCTTTTTCTCTCTCTCTCTCTCTCATTTTTCTCTCTCTCGTCTCTCTCTCCTCTCTCTTTCTCTCTCTCTCTCTCTCTCTCTCTCTTGATTTCTATCTTTCTCTCTCACCCTTCGCCTTTCTCTTTTATTCTCTGCTGTTTCTTCTGTTCCTCTTACCAAAAGTATTCCTGCTAATAAAGTCTGTTTTTCGAAAGAAGAAGCTTAACAGTCGTAATACATGTCCATAATATATACATAATCCCTGCATTATGTGCCCAAAGTAGGCTGGACAGCTATTGCGATCATCGATGAATCTCGAGTCTCTTCTTTGGAAAAATTGTACATAGTGATTTTAGTGCTTCAAACTATCTTGAAACAATGTTCAAAATTTGTTTGGTCTGCTGAGCACAGCTGACAATGATTGGTTTCGAGAAAGGTTCAGCTGTATCTTAAACAGCAAGGTATCTTTCAGCTATCGAAACAAAAAGTCTAGCATATTTAATTGCTGTGTACGTCTGTACCAATGGACAGAAAATCTGGTATTTTACATGTTTACGGTCTATAAACAAAAAGTCCATGTTTCAATGTATACATGTAAAAATTTAGTCAGTTCTGCTTGGTAACCCAACTCATTGGCATACCTGAAAGTATTTCTCTGTTCTCTTGTGACTTTTAGAACCGCTAAAATGTCTGACCGAAAGGCTGTGATCAAGAATGCTGACATGTCAGAGGAGATGCAGCAGGATGCAGTCGATTGTGCGACTCAAGCACTTGAAAAATATAATATCGAAAAGGTATGTCGCCAACTCTCATTGATCGGAGCAACATATGTATATGATCGTGTATTGTACATGAATTCATGATGCTATCATATACATGCGATGCTGTGTATCCGTTGAATCTAGAATTAAAAAGAGTTACAATACTAGGACAATCGCGATGTAGAACTCTGTTTGTTTGCAGGACATTGCAGCATTTATCAAAAAAGAATTCGATAAAAAGTACAACCCAACGTGGCACTGCATCGTAGGACGTAACTTTGGCAGCTACGTGACGCATGAAACAAGACATTTTATCTATTTCTACCTGGGTCAGGTAGCCATTCTCCTCTTCAAGAGCGGATAAATTGAATTCTTACTCTATGTTCTACCATCCTTTCTTCTTCCCTTCACACACGCTACATGGAATACCTTAAAATCACTTCGCCGTCTGTAAGAGAAATTACATTTTGTATACAATGGAAATTTGTTTTACAAGCGAAACTGCCGCTCCCAGTAAAAGAGTAAAAGTATATATATACACACACTAACACTCATTGGTACTATTAACTTGCTGTTTTACTTATCACGGGAGATAAGACAATGACGAAAAATTGTGTAGAGAAATACAAAGAGAGACAGGAGAGGTAATTAGCCGAACGTAAATGAAGGGGTAAAAAAAAACCAATTTGACATACGATCTTACGTGCTAAGATATATCGTGTATGCCAGAAAGTTTGTTGTGTTCTTGTTTTATATTAGGTATATATATATATAGAAATGATGCGAGGTTGAGTTCAATACTGGCGATTACAAAAAAATGAAAAATAAATTTTTAGTGTTCACACGCTATCAAGTGTACATCCGAGTATGCATAACATGTTTCATACAAATTACTGTATGGTTTTTATTGTTTTATGATGCTTGAAAGAACAGAGGGAAAAAAGCAAAGAGATAAAATGAAACTGTGTGTACCCGATAGTCGTCAATAATGAATGTAAGTCGCACTGGATGGATTGCCTGCAATTCGTTATTTAAACATGACTTTGTATAAATTGTCCTTTTGTTCTATGATGCTGTAAAAGAAATTTGTTAACTCTGTCTCGAATTCATAATATGTTTCTGACATACTCGCGAA
>CM052084.1:12226074-12246091 GCA_028453745.1 Agapostemon virescens
CTTTTAAATTTAAACTGTTCTCCGATTCGCGAAATCCTCGACTCACTCGTTCTTCTTTGCAGGTATTAAGAGAGGTATTGATCAAGATACAAGATCAGAATGCCCCGAACGTTGATCCAAGAAACGAGACACCCGAAGAGATCGCTATTTACATCTTAAACGTGCTTCGCGTGTTCAATTATCAGCCGCAGACGGATCCTGTTAGCTTTAGGTGTAGATCAATTTATTTGAAATTGTACGAGGTATCCGTTCCGTTTCGCCTTCTATTAATTTTTTCTTTTTCTTTTTCTTTTTCTTTTCGTTTGTTAGACAAGGCCTGATTCGAGGTGATCCTGAAACAATTCATCCTATCCTGACGTGGCTTCTGTCTAACGTGGATGTTGCGCGAAAAAGAGCCTATTTGTCTCGTTTTCTAGTGAAGGTACAATATATCCTTGTAGCACACCTTGTACGCCGCGTGTTCCTTAAATCGATTCGCACCGAGTAACTTAATTATTACTAATTAGGTGGAGGTCCCTGACGAGTATTTGAGCGATCCCGAGGTCGCCGCTTTGCACGAACAGTATACAGCGTTGATCGATCGATTCAAAGCGGTCCACAAGGAGAGAGAGATAGGAAAAAGGGTAAACCGAAAACGAAAACGAAAACAATATATCGCGGCTGTAGTCGCGCGGCGATCCTTGCTAATCGTTTTTCGTCCGTTGTTTTTGTTGAACGTAGAACATGGAGAATGCCAGCGAGCTCACCGCGGACCTCAAGGCGATGGAGAAAGAAAAAGAAGTAAGGAAAGATGAAAGCGTGGTTCGTAATAGCTTGCGTGTAGAATTAATTCTGCGCTATCGATTTGATTAGGCGGTTACCATACGCATTGAGAAAATGAAGGTGAAAGCGGAAGCAGGAATTCATTTGCTGGACGCGGCTAGATCGTTGCGCATCGAAAGGGACAAGGAACGGGATCTAGGATTGCAGGAAGAGCAGGAGAAGGAAATTACGTCGAGACTACAGGTAGAAACGTTCTTCCGATCTATCGTTGGCCGTGTCGTTCGACGTGTTTGAATAAACGCGAAAACGCTGTCCTTTTAGACTGCTCTCCAAAGATTAGAGCGAGAGTTGGAAACGCTGAGAAAGGACGAGAACGAAGTTACAACGCAGGCGTTGCTGCAACAGCTGTCCGAAATGGTGACGGTGCAATCGATAGTGGCCAACGAGAAGTTACCGGCCGAGCTGAACGCCAAGAGGAATCGCATGAAAGCGTTGACCATTGTGAAACAGCACCCGTACCTGGGCCCGGATCAGATCACCGCGATGCGAAATAAGTTGGACACGATGGCGAAAAAGATTCAGGATCTGGTGGAGATCAAGGTAGAGCACGGAGACGCGCGTCGATCCTGTCTTTCCCGTCCTTCGAATGAAACGATAAGATCCATTTCGTCGTATAGATCTCTAAGAGCAACATCGACAAGATGGAACCGTTCCGGCAACAAGCAGCCGCTGTTGCGAACATCAAGAGAAACCTTCTCGAACGATTGGAGAAAACGGACAATTCTTTGCAACAGCTGCAACAGAAACTGGAGGAAAAGCGGGAATTCTCGAGGATGATGATAGAAGACGCCGCGCCCACAGGGGAGGAATTGAAGCAGTACATCAACCGATTGAAAACCAGAAGTACTCTCTACAAGCATTGCAAAGGCGAGCTGGCGTGTCTGACCGCGGAAAACAGCGTACTTTATCGGACGGCGGCTATTTTGGAGAATCAGGTAGCTCACGCTCGAAGGGAATTATTTAGGATAACGAGATCGACTGTAATCGTTCGTCCCTTCAGCTCAGCCAGTGCAACCAAGCGAAAAAGATGTTGGAGACGGTCGAGAAAAGCACGCCGACAGATTTCACGGAGGAGAACGCGTCCTCGATAAATCATCAGTTGTCGAGGGACATCTCTTCTCGTCGAGCAAAATTGGTTTCGCTGATAAACGGTACGTTTGCTCGACGTATCGCGATCGATGCGCTACTAGGGAATTAAATGCATTTCAGCGGTGCACGATTTACGGGAGAAATCGCGGGAATTCGAGCAGCAACACGAGGAAGCCGAAAAGGCTCACAACGACGTCGAATCGAGCATGAACGTTTCGATTAATAATCTACAGTCCGAGATAGAGCAGATCAAAGCAGAAATAACAGAGACTTCCGAAGAACGTAACAAATTGGCGAGACTCGTGGAACGTATTAAGAGCACAGAGGAGAGAATAAAACGCGAAACGGAGGTTTTATAGAAATTTACTAGAAACGTTACAGTCGCGTGAAATATATTCTTTATTAATATATGTATATTCGTGAACCTTGATGTTTCTTGTAGAATCCCAGTAGTTCCGATCCGAGCGAGAAAATAAGAGAGGAATTGAACGCTGTTATTCGAGCAGAGGAAAGCAAAATTAAAAGTTCTATGTTGGAAAAGGAGGAACTAATGAAAACTAGCGCGGTACAAGAGAAGCAAGTTCAAATGTGGAACGATATCGTCGCGTGAGTAGATTCTTGATTGTATTCAACCAAATTCAATCAAATTCCTGTGGAAAAGGTATAGGCAATTGTATTCCTCGTTCCAGGATCTTTAAACTTAAAATGAAATGCGCCGACGAAAACAAACAGTCGAATGGTATTGTTGTGCGACGAGGAGGTGTAGAGACCTTAGTTTTACAATAACGATTGCCATTTCGGTTTCCAAAACGTTTGTAGTAGAATTCCAGTATCGTTTGGGCGTGTTCGCCTTAATAAACATTTAATTATTTATAAAATACAGTCTCAATGTACAAATTTTGTTGATCGGTTTAATCATAATTATAGAATCTGAATGAGAACGCGCGCGCGTGCCCGTGTGTGTGTGTGTGTGTGTGTGTTCGTGTCCGTGTAGACACCGATACGTGTCATCTAGAATTATTAACGTTTCCTGTACGCGATTTACATGGTTCAATTCAAGTGAATTACGTATAAAAGTAACAGATCCAGAAACTACGTTTATATAGTAATATTTCTTGAAGTTTCTTAGATACTAGCAATTTTATTAATCGAAGAAAGAAAACAGATTCGAAGAACACGTACCGAATTATATTTTCTACCGTACGTTGTAGAGTGTTTCTTTATTTGTCGAATACACACACTGTTAGACATATTCAACTATTATGCTATAACTTGTACCCATACACGTGAACGATAGAGTCGAATAAAACTACGATTAAACTACGACAGATTTATTTTTAAACCAGGAAACGCGTTCGCGTTTCAGTAATCTCAGTTCTATGTTCATTGTCATCTAGCTCGCATTATTGTTGCTACCGGAGTCATAGTAGTTCTTGCGCTTCCAAGACAATTAATTCAATTGAATGATATGTCATTGAAATCTATCACTGCAATTGCTAAGATTGCTATAGTCTAAGATACAAAATACATTCCTCGTACCAGAACTCGCCGGTTACATCAGATATATATAGGAAAAATATTTTTATCGAAAAAATAATCAGTTTTGTTGTTCTTTGACGGGATGTTCCGTTTTGAATGCATGTTGTCAAAGATAAATGCATCGCTACCGTTTAATACTTACTCGTCGATAAATGCAATAATAAAATAAAATGATCTATACGATCTAAATAAACCGAGGATAGTTACAAAATTGTTCTCTCTCTCTCTCTCTCTCTCTCTCTCTTTCATTCTTTTTCTCTCAGTATTGTTCAACGCGCGAAAGAGTAACGTCGGAACATCTATAATTCTATTTGATCGGATGCGTCTCCCTCTCTATTTACACATACATATAATCGACTATCTTTAAATTTCACCTATCAATGTAATTCCTTCTATTGTACAAAAATGTGATTTGGTTCGTAATGTGCACATTGAGCCAGCACACATAATGCGCGCGCGCACGCACGATGTTCCCATTGTTAACAACGAATAACTATTTCCGAACGATAGGTTTCGTTTTATGGAACACCGCGCGGTTCGCGACGATAATTAACCTGGGAAAACGATTCTACGCTCGCTAAACGTCTACAGAAATACTTCTAGTTGTTCACAGCTTTTTAAGGTATCTAATCGTGCCTCTGTTCCCGACACGCCATATTACAAAACAATCGAAGGAGGAAACGAATACCGGCCGGAGCGAAACGATTCGCGTAAATGTAAGGTAAGATGTTATTTACCGTGAAATAGTCACGATAGAGAAACCTGTTGCCTTGGGATAGTGGCAGTGTTACGACTCGAGTGTTTTACAGTTATCGTACAACATCGTTTAACTTTAACCGATCGTGCATTGTTACCTACTTCGAACGACAAGTTATATATACTACGGCACACCGATCCGCGTGGTCTTCGTCTCGATGCACGGCTCAAAATAATCAGGCTATTCGGTATGCAGTATTTTTTACTAAATGTTTTTGGTTCGTCCGTCGGAGCTTCTAATTATTTTGAGCGATACGAGGGTGGGGGATGAATAATTCAATTAAATATGTACAACCTATAACAAGGTACACGCTTCTCAACCCTTGACCGGCATCGGGTCAACCGACTCCTCTCTGTTGTTGCTAATGTTATTGGTATTTTTAGATCCGACGGCGCTCAGAGCGATTCCCAATTGGGCCGCGTAGTACGTCAGCATGATAGAGACCTGGAAAACCAATGAATCAAACACCAACATCGTACGCGAACGTTGTATCAACGATATACGCGATGCATCATCCCCGTTGTTAACGTACCTGGGAATAAGGCAACGGAGTGTGGAAGTAGTGGAAACCGAGCAACGTATCCGATATCAAGAAACATATACTGCCGATGCAACTGCATAATTTAGTCCACGTCCATAACTTCTGCCGGCAGAAATCATTTATTGAACATATCGTGCCGAACGATTACAAGAAATCGAATGGCCCGTAGCCTTTCTAGGTCAGCGCTTTTCAATTTCAATTTCAATTTCATCTTACCGCCTAAACAATAGTATATATTAATCGTTTCTTTCTTTCACGCGAACAGTTTCAATCGAATCTCTTCTGAAAGTCTTTGCGCTGGAACGCCGATTCTGCGAAGCTTTTCTACGATAGAAAATGTAATAGAAATTGTTGTTTGCGCCGTACCCTGTAAAACTGCAATCTTGAGATCGCTCTCCATGCCATGGTAGTCAGTAGCACCGTGTAGACAGGAACTCCGATCACCAGCACACCGTTCAGACCCGGCATCAGCGTGTATATCACTGCAAAAGTACAAGAGTTCGTTCAGTTTTTCTGTCGAGCTGTGCCACGGTAAAAGGAAAACAACAGGAGGGGTGACAGAGATAGCCTTACCTATGGAACACATTGCGTATAGAACCGTGCCCAGTATAATGTTAAGCGGTATAAAACCGAACGCGCTGATATACATGATCTGAGCGAGAGCAAACATGCACATCCCGCCTATGAAACAACTCGGCCAGACAAGTAACGCATCCCCTATACAGCTGAATATTAGCCCTGTCAGTATGCGCCTGGAGAACGTGTATCTGAAAGGAGTAGACGATTCTTTGCGAGCATCTGTTTCTGCTTGTCGGCTGGTTTTACGCGAAAGAAACGTACACGATGCGATTCGGCGAAACGTGCGTAAGAGAAACACAGAGAGATAGATAAAGAGAGAGAGAAACAGTTCTAGCGAATAATAGTCTAGCAGAGAGAAGCGGCTATATGGAAGTCTGTCTTACACTTACATTTTCAGGTAACTCTTTTTTTTTTGTTTCTATCGATACTCTACATCCGAACAAGTTTCACAGATCAATTAACAATTTTATTTCTCTCGTTCGTTCGGGACACGCAACGGCGACGACGATGGCGACGGCGACGGCGACAGCGACGGCGACGAGAAGTACAACGGACGACGGCCTGGGCAACCATCGTGATCAAGAATTTCGATCGCGTATCTTTTTCGCTTCGCCGAGGAGAAGCTTGCTCGTGCCGTGATTACTATTTTAATAAGTACGCGATTCGTCGCGAAGTAATTCTGAAACGTGTGCCCGCACGTATGCGTTTGTGCGACCTATTAGAGAGATAAAAAAAAAAAAAATAAGCGACCCGAAAAGAAGCGTGTAGAGTGAAAACGTTATACGACCGTGTCTGTCTTCAGCACCTATAGCGGTCTAGGAAATGTAACGCGCAGCCTCGATTAACTCGCTACTTCCGGCTCCGCTAAACGTTTGCTCGTTAGAGGTGTTGCTCGTGGACAACGGCACCGCGACGCAACGCGTATCGCACGAAATAAAAGCCGCGGTAGAAGCCATTCGCGCTTGCAAGTTAATCGATTTTATCGGTAGCGTTAATCATTGTATCGTTCGTTACGTCCCTCTTTCGTTCGTCCAGAGAGCCGTGTACCACGAGCAGACGAGGATTAATTTGGATGTTATCAAGGCGAACACACGCTAAAGGGAGAGATCGGTTCATGCAAAAATCTGTTGCACTTACTCCTGCGATAAACTAATTCCGTGAAGGAGAACAAAGACGATAAGACTTATAATTGGCAAACACTTGAAGCATGCCGTGAGTAGGGACGGCTGCTCGGCTAGCAATATAAAATACACGGACACGCTTTTAAAGAACGGGACTAGCTTTGGGCCAACGCTTTTTAACTGCAACAGACAAAACAGGAACGTTCGAGTCCCGGTTATCGTTCATGATGACTCATAATCAACAAAACACAAATATAACACCGTTTCCCGTTAGTATAACACGTTGATGTTAGGGATACATTGTATATGTGTATATCGATGCGATGCCATGTTATCGTTCGTTCAGGGCACGAGAACTTTTGTAAATATTATTTCGAGTTAACACCGTTTGATTTGTGCGCATGAATTATGTGGATTCCGCGCTGCCAGGCAAAAGACAATAAGGGCCGGAGAAGGGGATGACATCGTGTAAACAATCACAAGAGATAAGATAACGGGGTACCGTGTATCCTTATAACGCGAGAGCACACAATGCATTATCTCGATATCGTTGTTTCGCATCGCTCCTCTAATCACAATGTTTATTTCAAGTGGAATCGCATGAATGGAGGAAGCGCGTGTAAACACACGTTTTTCCCATCGAGTACAAACAATCGTGATCGAGCTGCATCATGCAACCGGCTGGCTGTTTATAAATACCATACATGTACCATATTGGACTTTGTCAAAGTCCGTCGTACGGGTAATAAAAACTCTGAACAATTTACAAGCGACTGTAGGAAACCAATTTCGGCTCAACCGATACCCATTGTTCTTAACAATGGATTGTATAACGTTCTACTTGGCATTTCGAAAAGAAGCATGTACGCAAGGTAGAATTTAAATTCTCGCGTCGCGAGGGAATACCGATTTCAGCCAAAATTTCTATGGAAGCATAGCGTTGGTAGGCGAATTAAACAATCATTAGAAAATTGCAGCAAATTAGTCTAGCTGGATATTCAATTGGTCGTTGAATTGATTTAAAGCTAATGCGATACAGCGACGTTCGGTAATTTATTGATCCAATAAATCAGGGACTTTGACATTTTCATGGTAGTGGTAGGCAGCGACGTTAAATTTGTTGTGTCAACGTGTATGTACGGACGAGACACGTACGAAGCACCAAAGAATCGTCGATTTTTTTCTTTTTTTCGTTCTTTCGTCGATTCGTTCATTCATAGAAACAAACAAACCCGTGAGAACGGTATTCGCAATAGTACCAACGTTAGTTATTAATAGTCCACAAAACGGAAAGGAAAGTGAGCAATGCTGCGCGGAAAAAAATGAATGACAGCCGTCGTTCAAAACAAAGGGAACAGCTGTTCGACAGGAAGCTTGTTTTTGACGTTTGCGTATCTTGTTTTCGAAGCAATGAAAACAAAGGCATGACTTGTTCGACGGACGATCGAACAAGGAAACAAAGAGAACGGAGAGATTGTGCAGCAGAGGTGTCAAGACGAAGGCGAATATTAATGAAAACATATAAATGCATCGGGGGTAATCGAAGGGAATGACGTGAACGGGTCGATCGATGAAAAAAAATGACGCTCACCACTTGTGTTGGCGATGACATTTTCGACGAAACCGATTAATATTCCCCGTGGATATAATGTCACGCACTCGCATCCACGATATTTTCCGCTGCACTGTCAATTGCTATACAATTATCACAGCAGGCTGCTCCCCCGACGACTGCATTATTTCTCCCTCGCGTTCGCGAACGACGCCTGCATCCCATTGGTCGGTCGGTCGGTAATTATCGACGTCGGCCAATGAGCGCGAATCTCTTTTGTTTTGACGTAAAAATTTATACGCTTCTACGTTTATTAACAGCGTTTTTGAAATTGCGTGCGACAATTCGACAAACATTTGCGAATATCGTGCACGACTCGAGTGTATACGATGTAATCGAGAAAACGTAACGATTCCTCGAGGAAGTCGGTCAGCAACGAGTAAGAACGTTTGCTCGTGTAAGGCTTCGTTTACAGGAAAACTATTGGAATACATATGCAAATGTTTACGGATATCGTATGATCAAATTTAATTAGACTTTTCTTACTCTGTTGCGTAATTTAGCAAGAAGGATAAACATTTGTGTATTTGTGCGTTTGAATCGAGCGACAGTAATACGATCTGCATTACCGATAGGTGTCACGGTACGAACGATGCGATGCACTATGATGGTTTCTGTTCCTCGAATCAATAATTCTATATTAAAATGATAGACAAACCATATGCCGAACAATCTAAATGAGAAAATTCTCAGAGGAAACTGTTTTCCATAGAATGGACTTGTTTGAAATAATCTTACGTGACAAGAATCTCGGCGGAGTCCGATAATAATTTCAAAGCATATTTTTTCCCTCGGTTAGTTATTGCTTTACGCGCGAAATCGTTTTCAAATGTTTTATCCACACATATTATCTATTTTAGCGAAAAAAAGACTGACACGACCACGATAACAATGTTTCGTTCAATTTTATGCATATTTCCACCGTCGAATATTATTTTGTAAAAAGATGTTATAAATATGTTTCTCGAACGTTGTTTCTTCACGATAAGAACGTGGTTTTGACTGCACTTCAAACAGGTTGAGAAAACGTGTTTCGTTCGTAAGAGGATTTTTCCTCAGTTGGCATAATGTTGTTGCAAAAATATAAATATATAACAAACGGTAGATTTAAATTGCTCGCTCGTAATTATGGAATTTTTCAGGTAATTATGATTCATAGAAAAATACAATGAACCATAACCTATCGTGTCACGAGCATAGGTTTGTAACATAATTATTTTGTTTAAATGACCAGCCATCGTTTGCCCTCGGACATGCTGCGCCTCGAGTAGCTGTAACACAAGTCAGAAATAAATTTAGCGGACCTATGAACACTATTATAATGTTTGTCCCACAGCAAGAGGTTTGTTACATTTGTAGACAAGTTTTAATAAATAATACGGTAACAAGCGTGATACTTTTTCAGGCGTGGATCATCGAAAGAATGGGAAAATTTCATAAAATTCTGGAACCAGGATTGAATCTACTGATACCTATAATCGATCGGGTCAAGTACGTTCAATGCCTGAAAGAAATAGCTACAGAAATTCCACAGCAATCTGCAGTGACTTCGGGTATGCGTTGCGTCGACCATGCGCGTAAAAAAAATATTGCGAATTAACACAAACATTCTCATCCGTAGACAATGTTACGTTAAACATCGACGGAGTATTGTATTTAAGAGTAAACGATCCATACTTGGCATCGTACGGTGTTGAGGATCCAGAATTTGCTATAATCCAGTTAGCTCAGACCACGATGAGATCGGAATTGGGAAAGATTTCTTTAGACAAAGTGTTCATGGAGAGGGAGGGTCTGAATGTTTGTATCGTTGATAGTATTAACAAAGCGAGTAAAGTGTGGGGCATTACTTGCCTTCGATATGAAATACGTGAGTCGAAAAAAAATAATGTCACTTGATTTTGTTAAGCAAAATTAAAGTACCGGATAGTTTGTTTCGTTAGGTGATATACGATTGCCGCAACGAGTACAAGAAGCGATGCAGATGCAAGTGGAAGCGGAACGTAAAAAACGAGCAGCGGTTCTGGAATCGGAAGGTCAAAGAGAAGCCGAAATAAATATCGCGGAAGGAAAACGATTGGCACGGATTTTAGCATCAGGTTATTACCGTCTTCTATTTCAATGAAAAATTAAGATTGCATTCGTACGAGCGGGATCTTTACAGAGGCCGCGAAGCAGGAAGAGATAAATAAAGCGGATGGTGCGGCGAAAGCGATGGTTACCGTGGCCGAAGCCCGTGTGAAAAGTTTGAAGCTAGTGGCGAGTGCTCTTACCGTAACAGACGCAAAGAACGCAGCTGCGCTTAGTATAGCAGAGCAGTATGTCAAGGCGTTTAAGGAAATGGCAAAACACAATAATACTCTAATATTACCGAGCAACGTAGCCGATGTGTCTTCTTTAGTAGGCCAGGTACGTTACGAATCGGACAAAACAGTAATCATCAGTAAGCTATTTTATTGTATGTAATGTTTGCAGGCAATGACGATTTACAAACAAGTCGTGTCTCAGTCGAATTTTGACGATCGGCCGAAATTAGCGGACAGCTCTCACATAAACGACTCGGACGAAACGTTCGAATATTACAGTGATAAGGAGGAGGCAGAAAAGCACAGAAAGAGTGGAACACAAATTCCCTGAATGCTATAAAATATTTTTATACGACGCAGTTTATTTCAACTTGTTTACCTACACTTGTAACAGTATAAGTACGACGTTAATATGAAAAGATAATCAAATAATTGAATTTTCGGTTGAGCATGTGGTTGCGGTGGAACGATTTCATCGAGTCTATAGAAGTTTCTCATTTCCTTTTTTTCGTATGCACAGATACGGGTACAGGTATTGGCACAGAGTACGTCTCCTGGGAAATTCGATTAATATAGTACAATGCGATCATAGAAAATAAAAAGCAGGTTGTAATTGCAACACGATGAACCAGTCCGGATGCGATTAAGCTCATTATTAGCGAGAATACAACTGTAAAAAGAAGAATATTTTTATTACTTTGCTTCCTTACGTGTACAGATAGATGAGAAAACCGTGTATAACGATGCGTGCATATTACCTTCGGGAAATAATTTCTGTTGAAAAGATTTTCCAAATATCGTAGCTTCTAAATTTCCTATAGCCGTTAATATACATATAAACAATATGGAACCAATGTATCCTCCGAGTATGGTGTATAGTTGGGAAGACGCCAACGAAGATTTGTATATTTGCATTCCGGAGAATACAAGAACCGTCATAATCGACGATAACGCAAACGAGACTCCGCTGCTAACGGCTGAAAAATTCGAAAATTTAACGTAACATAGAATTAACCTAAACACCGACACGATCGCGTCATCGTGGTTATGTCGCGTGTTATCAAAAGTAAGATCTGATACGTTGTTTCTAGATCTACTTTATACCGGTTCGATAACATTTGACATTGTCGTAGTTCGTTGAACCGTTTTACGTTATAAATCAGCAGTCTACGTACACATTTTGACGGAAAAGCTCGCGTTTATCGTGTTCGAGTTTTGAATCGATTCGTGGATCTTTCAATTTCCACGGTGGCCGGTACTCGTACCAACATCGATGATTGTCGGATTCGTAGCAAATAAAAATGTTCCTTGATTTCGTGTTGGCATCCATTGGTCGATAGGAAATTAGTTGCAAAAGCGCACGATACGTTTAAAAACGTACAGGCATCGATAAATTCCTCCTCTCGACATTCGAATCGATACGAAATTTTAAAGGGAAAAATTTGAATCGATTTATTTGAATTTAGGTCGGAAGAAATACGTATATGTACGACGTTACACGGTATTCCTCTCGGTACAATCTAATATTCCATTAAGAAGCGTAGCAATCGTCCGTCGTGAAACGTTAATCGTACGAAATTGAGAAAATTCGAGGTTCCATTCGATCATTGGTAAAACGATACACTAGATGGAGTAACCGGTAGGAAATATGCATGCGCAGAAATTGGTCTACCCTTATCGATTTTGACATCGTCACGGTGACACCCTCCTCGATCGATTTTTTCAGCGCGAACTCTCGTTTTCGTCACGCTTGTCCGAAACTCGTCGTGCCTATAACGTTGCGCAACATTTATTTGAGATACGTCAAGTTCGTTTCAAGATACTCGGATACGAATCCGCATTGAAAGGAACTTTCGTCGCGCGATAGAAACAACGGACCGACCGAAAAATAACTTGGACGAGTTTAAGAGGTCAACGAAACGTAGAAACATTCGACGGATGAAATTTCAAGAATCTTTTGCAAACGCATGTTCGAAAACATGGCGCGAAACGGTGACTCGACCGCGATATAAATTCGAGGGTCCCTCCTTCGCCGCTTTCATTGCAAACAGGTATCGTTGGCAAAAATATCGAAAATCGAATGTAAATATATACATTCGAAAAATTCGATCCCCTGCCGACAATATTTATTTCCATTTAAACGAAGAAATAGTTTGCAGATTTTGCCACGAGTGCTTCTCGATTCGATATCGTTCGACAAGGAGTTAACAATTTTGTAGATGCCTAAAATCCCGAGGTTCCGATAGCGCGCGCGTCGCGCGCATGCGTCTCGCGGTTCGTCGCTGCTTGTTTTGACTAGCGCGGTATGACGTCAAAGGCAGTAGGCCGTGTTCGCGGACGGAGGACCAGGATTGGTTGTCAGGAGTGTCTGGTCCGGCGAAGGAGTAGGAGGTCCGGGTCGCCATATTGGTTGATCGTGCGAGCCTTCCGTCGTTCGCTGTGAGAGCTGTCGTCTGCCCAGCTGAGCTGTTAACGCGCGTGTACCGAAGAGAGACGAAGAGAGAGAGAGAGAGAGAGACAGAGGATATATATACATATATATATAGAGAGAGAAAGCAAGAAAAAGCGAGAGAGAGTGCGTGCGCGTGTGGGAGAGCGAGCTTCTCTCGGCTCGATCGAAACGCGATTTCGAGGGTAGCCACCGGTTCTTACAAAATCGATCTATCGAAAGGAAAGGAACCGGATCGGGACGAGACGAGACGAGACGGGACGAGACGAGACGAGACGGGTCGGGACGGGACGGGCCGGGACAGGACGGGACAGGACGGGACGGAACGGGACGGGACCGGCGCGGCGGCGTATCTTTTTTCTCTCTCTTCGCATTGCTCGTCGCGCTCTCGCGTTTCGCTGGTTACGGTTTAGTG
The DNA here is from genome assembly GCA_028453745.1 of Agapostemon virescens. Classification (NCBI taxonomy): domain Eukaryota; kingdom Metazoa; phylum Arthropoda; class Insecta; order Hymenoptera; family Halictidae; genus Agapostemon; species Agapostemon virescens. Next base: position 12,239,305 of record CM052084.1, read on the forward strand.
GTGTGCGCGCCCGTGTGTCTCTCCGTCCACCGACCGTTGTGTGTGTAACACGTTGTTCGACGCTGTCGTCGAACCCGGAGAACAGCCTCTCGGAGCGATCACGCTACTCCGGTCGTCGAATCGAGCGGTGCGTGCAAGCTTGGATAAAAGTTCGAGCGTGACAGCGGCGGCAGCGGCGGCGACGACGACGACAGTATGGCGGGACAGACGATAAACGACAGGCTGCTGGCAGCGAGACACAGCATCACCGGGCAGGGCCTCGCGAAATCCGTCTGCAAAGCTACCACCGAGGAGATGATCGGCCCCAAGAAAAAACATCTCGACTGTGAGTACGCCGTTTCGTCCTTTATTTCTTATCCCTTGATTTTGGCTCGATCGAACGAGAAAGACGGAGAAAGAGTGCGAGCATGCGAGAGAGAGAGAGAGAGAGAGAGAGAGAAAAGCTAGAAAGAACGAGAAAGACGGAGCAACGTGTCTTAGATTCGTTTCGAGGTGAATTGATCTTGGTTGTAGGGACAATATCGCATCGTGTTTGACTTTTTCTACGGATAAGTCAAATAAGATTCGGTTGGTGTTCTCGGCGAGTTTACCGATCGAGGAAAGTGAAATGCGGTCCAACGGTGGGTGGGGGGGATAGAAAGAGAGAGAGAGAGAGAGAGAGGAAACAGGCGTGTGTTTTTCTTGACGCGTTTCGAGGGCCGTGGAATTATTTTGTAAAGCGCACGAACTCGGCGAAAAGGTGTTGACGTTACCGCGTTAGTCACGTCCGACGTACGGGAATCACCTTTCGTGCATCCCTCCCCCACCCGAGAGACCCGTGCACGTTAACGGGTTACTTTCCATTTCGAGGCGTAACACGGCGGAAAGCGATTCGTTCGACGGGGTTAATCGTGCATTTTCCGTGGGAATCAACCGCGAGCATCCTCCTCTCGTCTTCGGGAAACGGACGGAGAGTTTCGGTTACCGACCGGGTTTACGCTTTGACACATCGATTCGAAAACCAACACGGGTTCGGCCGTTGTAACCCAACGGGGCCAATGAAAAAATAAAATCAGCATGCGTCATCGAGATTCGACGTCGCGAACGGTCTCGCGGCGGTCACGATTCCCCGTTCCCCTCGTTTACCGTTTCGCCGACGATCCTTTCCGTTGGCGAATTCGACGAAATCCCAGCCGGACGTCGCTCGGTAATAACGAGGAAAAGATGAGTCTAATTTTTGCCCCGACACGGGTGGAAGTGCACGCGAGAGAGGTGTTGGTATCGATTCCACGATTCGTTGCAAAGCACCTGCCGTCGTCGTCGTTACACGCGTCCGTTAACGCGCGGACGCCGACAGCGACCGAATTTCCCTGTATTCGCATCGCGAAACGTTCCTTTTCCTCGGACGTCCTACGCGTTGCGAAATTTTTGCCGAATCTCGAGAAACGACGGGAATCGACTCGCTGCCGATCGAACCGTGCGAGGTTCGTGCAACGTATCTTGTTGGTTGCACGGTGTTCGGTTGCATCATCGGTAGCGGATTCGCGAACGATTACTGCCCGCCGATGCTCGAGACTCGGTTCGATTCGATTCGATTCGATTCGATTCGTATCGTTCCTAGTCGAGCAACGGTGAAAGTATGCGCGCGACAGGATTCTTATCGATAACGGACGTCTTTCCAGCGAAAGCGGCCGCTCGCGTTTCCGCCCCGATCGCAGCGGAATCGTTCTCGAACGATGCGCGTGCAAAACGCGATCGGCCCGAGAAGTTTGGCATTCGCGACACGGACGAGGCGTATCCTCGATGTCCTCGACAGGGAAAAACTCGTTGGTTCGAAAGCCACGGGCTTCGAAATCGGTTGGAAATCGTTTGGAAATCGTCGCTGGAACGTATCGGGGTGGTCGTATCGTACTTTCGGTTCCGGTTGGCACGCTCGTCGTTGTCGCATCGTTTCTCGCGAACGCGTCGATAAACTTTTTCCCGATTGTTGGTAAACGGTGTACGCGATAGGATCCAAGGGTGGAACGCGGGTTCTCGCTCGATCGTAAATAATAGTGACGATCGGCTCTCGGTCTCGCGATCGAAACAATGGATGTAAATATATATGTATATTCACCGGTCGGTCGTCGATGGATTTTCGGTGAAATCGGTTCGCCCGCGGTATCGCGTCGATAGAAGAGAACCGTCCGTTCGAACCGTAGACCAGGAAACCGCACGAGTTCTTGGCGATTATCGATTTCAGCGCGTCGCATGGTTGCATCAAGGTTTATAGGATACTCGCGTAGGTGCTGTGACCTGTATCCGTTCCAATTGAAAAAGTCCACCCCCCGTCGAAGAGCGCGGCGCGTCGGGTCTTTGCACCTTTCGGTCGCTACGAATTATTTCCAATTGCCCCGTTTGAACCCTGTCGCTCGAAAATTACGACGAATCGACGACGCGTTCGCGCTGCTCGCCTCGCCTTGCCGCCGCCTCGTCGTCTCCGTCCGAATTTATCGAATGCTTCGCGAAGCTCGGACGTCGCTTAACTTCGATAAAATATCTACTCGATAAAGTTCCATCGATGGGTATACGTTTATTTTTCGCTGGAACCGTAGCGCAGCAATCTCGACGATTTCGTTTCGACTTTCGCTCCGCGAGCGTACCGCCGTTTCGCGCGACCGTCCCATCGCCGCGGCCGAATTTGAAATTCGAAAACGTGTTCGTTCGTTCGTTCGTTCGTTCGCGTAATCACAGAATATTTGTTTCGAGGAACAGCGTAGAGATGCGCTTGCGTCTCGTCGTTCGTCCGTTCGTCCATCCGTCCGTGTCCGTCCGTTCGTCCGTTGGTTTCGGCGGCGAGAGCGCGTTTCCTTTTCAGCGGAACGGAACTCGCGGTCTTTCTTCCGGTCTGCTAATTTAGATAGCGAAACGAATTCTCGTCGACGATGCTTTCGTCGTCCTCGGACGCTCCCCTCGCTCCGTTTCCGCGGTTATTCGTCCGGCGCGGTCGATTCCCTTATCGGAGTTCGCATCGGCCCACGATTCGAACGCGTCGGTTCCGGTTCTCGAAGGCTTTGCCGATACGACGACGTTCTCGTTCGGTCTCGCGGTTCGCCGGTTCGACCGGACCGAATCGAACCGAACCTAACAGTCGTCGTCTCGTCGTCTCGTCGTCTCGTCTCCGCGTCTCCGCGTCTCGCCGCGACTTCTCGTTTCTCGCGTGCCGCGTCGCGATTGGGTTACCGATAACCGATACCGCGTTCTAGAATTCCTGCCGGCTGCTGTCTCCGACGAGAACGTCCTCTCCTATAGCTTTTCCGTTAGAAGACGCGCGCGCGGTGTCTCTCCTCCGCGAGAAAGTCCCACGCGGCGAGACGGCGACGAGCCCCCGAACGGACCCTGCGATTATTTCCGACTGTGGCCAAAACGCCGGTCGGTCCGGTCGTTTTGAGTTTTATTTTTAGGCCACGGACACCGGGCCGTCGAATTTTTACGCGCGGCCCGCCCCCAAGGTCGTCGCGAATCCGTCATGGGAAAAGCCGTGTCGCGCGAGATCTCGAAAGGATCGCGTCGATCGCATCGATCGCTCGCGAACGCGCGTTCTCTTTCGCCGAGAGCCCGCCGGCCCGTTTGCCTAGGCGTACCGTCGTTTCGTCCGAGATTCCGTCCGCGTATCGACCGACCGTACGCTCGATTCTCAGCCGACGACCTCGCGATTCGCAGTTTCTCTCGGAGGCCGCTGAGACGAATTAGTCGTCGTCGTCGTCGTCGTCGTCGTCGTCGTCGTCGTCGTCGTCGTCGTCGTCGTCGTCGTCGTCGTCGAAGCTTCGAAAATCGGCTCGAATCATCGTCGAACGATCCTCCGTGAAATTCGGCGCGATCCACGCACCCGTTCCCTTTGGAACGCCGTCGACTTTGAACTTTAAGCCGCGCGCGACGCTGGCAACGGTTACTCGCTTCTAGCATCGATCGTCGATGCTACTCGATATTCAATTATTCGTCGGATTCTGCGCGATCCTCGACCCTCGAGCCTCGACGATCGAGCCAGAGGCGGCCCGTTGGACTCGTTCGACGACTCGTCGTCGGTCGATTCGTTGGTTATCGATCAGCGTTTACGTAACCCCGCGGCGGCCGAGTTCGATACGCGAACGTCGTCGCCGCGCCGTCGAGCACCTGCAATTATATCCGTTCCGAGATCCGTGCGATCCACGCGCGATTCGATCGGCCGAACGCCGGCTACCGGTCGAGGCCGATGCACGCCGGCGAATCGCGCCGCTGATTTTTCACAATGTTCCTTCGTTCTCCGTTGCACGACACGGATCGGATCGACGTCGTCCCGATCTTCTCACGGCTTTTGTCTCTTGGAGTCATCGACCGTCCTTCGGCTCGTGTCCCATTTCGAATCTCGCGATCGTTGGGCGGTGGTCGCGGCTGGAACGTTTCCATATTTTTTCCGAGGATGGCGATCGTTTGGAACGACCGACGCCGTTCCGTCGCGACCGAATCGTGAAATTGGCTGGCTACCGTTTCTTCGACGGAACTCGACGGAACTCGACGGAACTCGACGGAGAAACCGGAGCAACGACCTTCCTCGGGAGCCTTCCGGATCGTTTCCACGTCGGAGGTATCGCCGAGACGGTCGAAGCCAATCGATCGCATCCGATAACGTCGAATCGTGGCGAAATTCCTTTTGCTTTCGATTCGAAATTCGCGAGCGACGACGAGTTCTCTCGTACACCGCGCGAGCCGTTTCGGCGGATCGATTTCGGGATTTCGGCCCACCGAAATCCGAAGCGGATCGAATCGAATGGAAGGCGTTTCGGTGAAAAGTTGGTTTCGCCGCGTTTCGTTCGGTTTCCGATGATCCGGTTCTCGTCGGCGTGGTTATCGCGTTACCAAAACACGTTATCGGTGACGCCCCCGGTGAAACAGACGTTCCGCGGGAACATCTCGGCGCGCACACACCCCTTCGGCCGGCGGATAAGTCCGATAACGGTTATGCGCGTCCGTATCGTTTTTCGCTCGTAATTTCCCAGCTCGTAAGTTTCCGCCGATTTATTCTTTCGGCAAACGTTTCACAATGTTATCGTCGCTCCGCCGCAGCCGCCGCAGCCGCCGCCGCCTTAAACGCGTCGACGATTACCGTCATCGTTGTCGTTATCGTTTATTTATTTATAACGACCACGATGAAAACAAAGGGGACCGAATCAGCCTCGAGACTCGATCGATTCAGCGGGCCGCGGCGGCTGCAGCCTTGGAAAATTAGTTCCCGTAGAAAATCGTCGCTCCACGGTCGAACCGGAAAACGTTTCTGGTTCAAGGTCACCGACGTCGGTCGCTCTACCCTCGCCGCCCGCACCGCCTCCCCGGTACTCCCCTTTTATTCTTCTCGTTTCTTTTCTTCTCGCGTTTCTTCTCCTTTCTCGTCCGCCTATTCTCTCCGGCCACCGTTTCGCCGACGCTCTCCCACTCTCTCTCTTTCTCTCTTTCTCTCTTTCTCTCTTTCTCTCTCTCGTTCTCCTTTTCTTTCATTTCGGTATTCCGCGCGATATCCTTACAAGGTCGCCGCTGCCGCTACCGCTACCGCTGCCAAAACCTCTCGCGGATCCAAATTAATTTTAGGTCACGACGGTCGCGAAAGCGACGCGTTCCGCGCGATGCCGTTCGTTTTTCAACGATCGTGCGCAGATTCGCTAAACGTTTCGTCGCTGGAGAATTTTGAGCGGCGCTTCGGGACCGTCGGCCCTTCGGAAAACACCCGATCTTCATCGTCGCGAGTCGACGACCCGGCGGAAAGAAGCGTTTCCATCGAAACTCGATCGGAAAGCGTTTCGCGTTGATCGTACGACCTTTCAAGCGAAATGTCCTCCACCGTGAAATTAAGGTCGTCTCGATTCGTCGTCGACCGACGTATTCCTTTTCTCGCGTCCGAAGGCGAGAGGAATCCAGCGACGTACCGTATCGCGTCCTCGGACCTATAAATAACTCCAGGACAGTTTTTCCGGTTTTTCGGGCCAAACGGTTTGCCGATTTTCTGCGTTACGCGCGCGGATCTTGGTTTCCGCTTCCGTTGCTTCGAACCGAACCGATCCGACTCGACGGGAAACGACGGGCGCGAAAACGTTGGAACGGGAAGCGGATCCACGATGCGGCCGTTTAAATCGAACGCGTCGCGAACGCAGCCGGTCCGCGACGGTCCGCGTTCGCGTTCGCGTTCGGCCGGCGCATTATTAGAAGAGGAAGCGCGACAAGGTCGAGCGTGCCGCTCTCCGGTGTGTTTTGGCACATCGGGATTGCACGCGCGCACGCGATGCACTTTCTTCTCTTTAAATAAACGCTCGCCTCTCCCCCCGTCCGCTCGGCAACGGAGGAATCACCATCGGCTTTTGTTTTGTTTCGCGGGTTGCACAACAGCGGGTGCGCGCTACGGCAAATTGTGCAAGATCGAGAGGATCTCTCACCGGCGACGTGCGCGCGCGGGGGAAACGAGAACGAGAACGAGAACGGGAACGGGAACGAGTACGAGTACGAGAACGAGAACGGGAACGAGTACGAGTACGAGAACGAGAATGAGATTCGCTGAAAGCACTCTTGTAAACAGAGTAGACACGTGGCCGACGATCGCTCTACGCGTTGAAAACCGCGAGACGTACGCGTCGGGCGTGGATAATATTAGAGACAGATTGCGAAAGCGTTTGGCGATACCTGGCCCTTCGTCGGACCGACTCTTCCTCCTCGTCGCCTGCAACGTTTCATCGAAATTTCTTTTATTGCTCCGCGGATAAGCTCTCTCTCTCTCTCTCTCTCTCTCTCTCTCTCTCTCTCTCTC
>CM052084.1:12246191-12328691 GCA_028453745.1 Agapostemon virescens
CTCTCTCTCTCTCTCTCTCTCTCTCCCTCTCTCTCTCTCTCTCTATCTCGGCCGTGGTATCGAGCGGCAGCGGCAGGAGAATCTCGCGACGAACAACGAGATAGCTTACGGATGCGTTCCGGTCGGACAGAATCGATTGCCACTTTGCTCTTTCGATTAACGGTTATTGCGATTTTTTTCTACGTCTCGGGATGCTGCGAACGCCTGTCCGATGGAGGGGGGCACCGGGTATAGACGGCGAGTAATCCGGCGGCGTAATTTTCTAACGGGAACGATAGCGGAGCGAGACGGGCGCGCGATCCCGAAGCGTTTCGTATCTCGATCGCGAGCAGACGTCGGTTCTCCGTCGTCGACTTTTCCAACGAGATCGATTCGTTTGTACGCGCGTTCTTCCGATGGAACGCGGAACCGGCGGAACCGGCGTAACCTGCTACACGGTAGCCGACGAGGATGGAAACGTTAAATATGCTTTCTCTCGTTTCAGATTTAATTCACTGCACGAACGAACCGAACGTGTCGATACCGCAGCTGGCGAACCTCTTGATCCAACGGTCGCAGAACACAAATTGGACGGTGGTTTTCAAGGCCCTGATCACGGTGCACCATATGCTGTGCTATGGCAACGAGGTAAAATCTGCGACGCGGAACAGGACGCTGCTCCTCCGTCGAGCGAGGTCCGCTCGAAGCCGGATGCGCGCGCCAACTTTCTTCCGACGTTCTAAAACAAAAGGCGAAACGATCCGATCGGAAAGAAACGCGACGGCGACGATACCGCTTCGATATCGACGATCGTTCGATCGATCGATCGGCTTCCCGTCGCAACCGGCGGTTTCGTCCTGCTTCTCCGCTCCGATCGTTCCGGATTCGAGAACCGAGCAAACTCCTTTTCGAAACTCGAACGACTCGGAGACTCTCGATTTGATGTTTAAAGGGCCACTGGACAGGGGAGCGCGGGACGAGGCGGTCGACCGAACGAACGAACGAACGAACGAACGAACGGATGCTCGGCGAGGAACCTCGATTTCTCTGAGAAACATCGCGAAAGAGAATGATAGTTACCGTTGTTCCGACAACGCCGTCGCGTGGATCTCGTTTCCGGTCGGTTCGCGGTCGCCGAATCGAATCGAATCTCGACCCGGAGTATCGTTCGCATCGGTACAGAGAGCTTCCGACTCGTTTCAGGTTCGGTAACGGGTCGAAGACGGAAAGCGTGGTCGCCCTTGCTCGCGCGAGAGAACGCGCTCTCGGGATCGAAGTCCAGGCACCCGCGAGACGGTGTTCTCTCGGTTGTAGCGCTTGTACTCTTGGCTCACGGCCTTACCGCCTTACCGCCTTACCGATTTGCCGAGCGTTCGAATCGCGAACGTCTGGTTTCGAGCACCTCGCGACTCGGAGCAGCGATCGTCGCAGCGAATTCGGAAGCGGTCGCGCAACGCGCGTATTAACGGTGCATCGACCTTCTCTGTTGCAGAGGTTTACACAGTACCTGGCGTCCAGCAACAGCACGTTTCAGCTCAGTAATTTTCTCGATAAGAGCGGCGTGCAAGGTAACTTGGTTTCGTTGAAAGGACCGCGTCGGGGTCCAGTCTCTGTCGGGTGGTTCGATCGGGAACGTTGGACCGAACCTCGCGGTCACCGGGCATCGAACGCGCGCGATCGCGATCGCGATCGAACCACCTCAGCAAACTGCGCGGGACGTGATCCTCTAATTTTCTCTCCTCGGTCGAATCGTGTTCGAGGAGTTTCGACCGTTCGATCGAACGCCGATGCACGCTCGCGAGCACAGCGGACCGTCGATAACGCGTCGTCGTCGAGTCGCGTGATTCTATACTTTTCGCGCGTCTTGCGCTCGCGTCTCATCTGTTTCTTTTTTTTTAGTAGTGCACGTATCTCTGTTTAATCTCCTCGAATAAGAAACTCGACGATAACTCTTCTCGGCTAACTCGTTAGCGTTCCGCAGCTATCCGTATCTGGCCTTTGTCTATGATTTACTAACCTGGAACTAATTTTCTCTCTGTATTTGGCAACAGCAGGAGCACGCACCGGTGAGTTTTTCCATTTAGCCGTACTACTCTCCTTCTACGGACACCCAATCGTCTTTTCCTCTGTTTGGTCTTGTACCGACACCGCGAGGCTAACGATAAGCGCGCGCGTTCGCGCGGGGTCGGCGGTGCAGGGTGCAACAAGGCACGGAGGGCTGTCTCGTCGGTGCTCGATTTCCCATTGGAAAACTTCCGTCCGTTCGTTTCGTTGGGAATTTCACGGGTGTAGAGAAACGGTGGCGAGTCGCCGCCGCTTCCGAAACGCGTCTCTGGGTTTCCAATCGAATCGACGGCGGCTGTTTGTTTCTTTTCCGCAAGGAAGTTCTCGAGTTCCAAGAATTACTTCGGGCTCGGCGATTCTTCCACCCGTGCCGCGGGGGTCGTGCTCGGACACCGGTGGCGTTCGTGTCCCGGTCTCCTCTATGTATACGCTTCCGACAAACGACGCCGTCGATCCGGTGAGAAAGTTGACCGTTCGATCCACCGGTGCCGACCGACGACCGACGACCGATATCGATGCACTTGTCTTCGCGGATTACCGATCGCCGACGCTTCGCCTACCCGGAAACCTATCCAACGTCGTTCTCAACGACCGCGTCGCGCCGAGAAGGCGTTCGAAAATCCTCCCGAAGAAGAGAAGTTTGAATTTTTCAAAGGATCGTCGGATCCGGCTGTTCCGGCGATCGATCGGCTCTCTCCGTTTCTCGCGATCGACGATCCTTCGTTGGAAATGTCTTGGAAAGGTTTCCCTTCACCGTAGCTTTGACATTTAACGAACGAACGTGTCTCTTGTTCGTCAGGCTACGATATGTCACCGTTTATCAGGCGATACGCGAAGTACCTTAACGAGAAGGCTCTCTCCTATAGGACAATGGCGTTCGACTTCTGTAAAATGAAAAGGGGGTAAGGAAGCTCGACGGCGTTTGCGGCAACGCTCTCTTTTCTCTTTCTATCTTTCTCTCTTTCTTTCTCCCTCTCTCTCTCTCTCTCTCTCTCTCTCTCTCTCTCTCTCTCTCTTTCTCTCTGTTTTTCGGCGCACCCCTCGATATCGTTGACGCGTTCCGTCGTTCCGTTTCAGGAAGGAGGTGGGCACCCTGCGCACGATGAACGCCGAGAAATTGATGAAGGCTCTGCCGGTGTTGCAGTCGCAGCTGGACGCGCTGCTGGAGTTCGATTGCACGGCGAACGACCTCTCGAACGGTGTCATAAACATGGCTTTCATGCTTCTTTTTCGGGACCTGATCCGACTGTTCGCCTGCTACAACGACGGCATCATCAATCTGCTAGGTAAAGAAAGAAAGAAAGAAAGAAAGCTCGTGCCGTTTCAACGGTTCAGGGGCGAGATCGGTTGGATCGCTGATCATCTGGTCGCGTCTTGCTGTTTCAGAAAAGTATTTCGATATGAATAAAAAGCAATGTCGCGAGGCCCTAGACTTGTACAAGAAATTTCTCATACGAATGGATCGGGTCTGTGAATTTTTGAAAGTAGCCGAGGTAAGACCTCTCTCTCTATCAGTTTATCCATCTGTCTACCCATCTATCTGTCTATCTATCCATCTATCTATTGTATATATATTTATATATATATATATATATATATATATCTGTCTATCTATCGTTTGTATTTTCGCGCAAACTCGTTCGAACCGGACGAATGCGACGATCGCGCGCGACGCTAATGATTTGTTGCGTTGATTTGCAGAACGTCGGAATCGATAAGGGAGACATACCTGATCTGACAAAGGTAATGAGACATTAAGGACACTACTTAGTTTTCAGAAAGATGATTCAGGGTATCGGAGTAAATTTATTTTGATAATCGAACCGCGAGATATTAAAACTAGCCATTTGTCAGGCCCCGAGTAGTTTACTGGACGCGTTGGAGCAACATCTTGCCTCCCTGGAAGGGAAGAAGGGCTCCGCGGCAAACACGCCCACGCAAACCGCAAGGTACGTCGAATCAGAATCTCCCTATACGATTCGAGTTTATGTTAACGTTCCGAGTATGAGTAAACGCGGACATACTAACTTTGAAGAATATTTTGCGATATCCGAACGTACATTCTCGTTTGTCAAAGACAAAGGTATCGATTTGTCGTTGAAACCAGCGAGATCTCTGCTCGTTGGACGGGCTAAGAAAAGATTAACGAAACGCGCGCAGACGCATCTCGATCGAACAGAGAATAGGCATCGAACATTCCCCCCGAAAAATATAGACTTTCTCCCACTATAGTCGTTCTCTACCGTTTCTACAAATTCTACAAATTCTACAAATTCTACAAATTACACAAAAATACAAATCCCATCGATCATCCGACCGATAATCATATTCTATTCTCCTCGCAAAATGTTTTTGTCAGTTTGTTGTAGGGTGAAAGGTAATGTGGTCATTATTGTTTTTTATTGCTTGCAAAGGTGCGCTTATACGTTGAACGATTCTTTTCAACTCCCCCACCACAACCCCTCGCCACCCCAACCCCTCGCCGCCCATCAATTTTTATTTTTGTCGTTAGTCTTTTGCGTTGCGATCTACATAGCTGCAGTTTCTCGATATTTTCTCTATACGTTTCTATCCGAATTGTGTTTGCTTTCTGATTTTAGCTATTCCCGAAGCATTTCGTTTTCTTCTTTGAGCTGCGTACCGTGTACATTGCTACTCAAAAGTTGTGGATCGTTTCGCTCCGAAACTTTTGAGCGATGGTACATATACATTAGGGTGGCTCTAAGCTATACTTGGTGAAAAATTTTTGTCGAGATACAAAGCACGACGAAAAAGGATCACGTGGCGCATTTAAATTGAAAATTTTGAAATTCATCGTAACTATAAAGTATTATATATCGTTGGATTTGTAATTTTTTTCTAAATAAAAATATGGAAAAATTATATGACCTTAATTTTAAAAAAAATGACGATGACCTTGAAATTTCGAAAATTTGATTTTCAAAAAAAATTTTTTTGTGCCATTATATTTACCATATTGAACAGTGCAACTTTTTCCTCTGACATTTTTTCGTATAACCACAAATAACAGAGATATGTAATTTTGTATTGTACTATTGTACTATATATGTGAATGAATATTTTGAATATATTAGTACATACATAATAGTAATAAGGAACTATTTCTTATATTCTAATGTAAGACTGTCCACTTTTAGGATGGGAAGAACAGAGCGGGTCACCAAATTATACGCCGATCAACGGTGAAGCCGTTAATTTTTCCATATTCTTATTTAGAAAAAAATTACAAATCCAACGGTATATAATACTTTATAGTTACGATGAATTTCAAAATTTTCGAAATTTTCAATTTAAATGCGCCACGTGATCTTTTTTTCCGATCGATCTCAAACTTTGCACAAATTTTTTTTTCACCAAAGAGAACCATTCTGGGGGGCGTCATGAAAAAAATTCGTTGGTCGAAAAATAAGAGCCACCCTAATATACATGTGTACGCGTATATACGCGGTGGCGCTCGCGCACCTACGGTGCGAGACTGTTTCTGCGCTTGCATGTCCATGTATGTATATACACATACATATCTGTATATTGTTATAATTTTCGCTGAATCTTCACTTAGCTTGCAAATCCGTATATTTCTGTTTCGCGAGCAAACTATGTTTTCTGTATTTTTCCGTTGATATCGTCTCGCACGTCTCCAAGGTTGTTTTCTGTCTCTTCGGTGGTCGATTCTCGGATCTGTACAGTATTTCGGAACGATGGAAAGTTGCGGCGAGTAGCAATCGCGGCGATTCGATACCGAGATTCGACGCGAAAACGCGTTTCTTCCGAGTACACGCGTAGCTTCTTCTCTCCAAGAATCTGTTCGCCTCTGCGATGAAAATTTCGTCGACGGATCATCGGGAGACTGTTCTCCTCGAAACCTCTGATTCGGGAAAGCTGGAAGCTAGACGACGCTTCGTTGCCCGCAAGCCTCTGAATCTGTATGCGCTTGGTAAAAGCGTACGCGGGTTACGTCGCGGTCGTAGTCGTCTCAGCGTCGGTTGTGTAGCTTGTGTAGCTTGTGTAGCCGGTGTAGCCGGTGTAGCCGGTGCAGCAAAGACAAAAGAAGGAGCGTCGTCTTTTTTCCGTTGTTTTATACGTTGGTTGCAACACACATTGTCGCTAGGTGGAACGAGTTCAAAGTAACCGCTTGCGTGTGCCTCCGTTTAACCCGTTAACCGGAGTAGAACGGGTCTACGCGTCGGTTCTACTCGCCCACGTTGCGAATCCTTTTCTTCCATATTTCGGAGAGAACGGCGACCGGTGTCCGATTCTTCTTTCTTTTCTTTCGATTTTCTTCTTGATCGTTGCACGCGCGCACGTATACCGTACACGGTAGAACGGAGGTCGCAGCGAAGGCTGCTTCGACGACTCGACGCAGCGATCGTCGCGCGACGGTTAACGGGTTAACGAGAGACGGGAAAAGTAGCCTAACCGAATACGGTCTAGCGAGAGATACGTACAGAGAAAGAGAGTGTGCGTGCGTGGCTTGGTGAGAATGCGTGCGCGTATGTGAGCACTGACTAGTTGAAACTTTTTTACACATCGTTGTATCTTTATACATATTACACCGTTTCTTTGTTTTTTTGTTTGTCTTCTCCTTTATTTTCAATGATCAACGTTCCTTTTCGCTCCTTCTCTCGGCCACACTCGTCGTCGTATACGTTGAAAACGGCTTCTCTGTTCCCATCCCGGTGCGAATCCACTGCGATCTCCGTCGAGACGCGTCCATTGCCCCGCCCACCCACCCACGCCCCCCCCCCACCACACCCGACCCCACGCCCTTCGCCCGGCCCGCAAACCCCGCCCCTATCATTCTCCAAGCAGCAATAGAACGAATGTAAAGTCGGGAGTGTCCGCCCTGTCTTCCACCAGTACTGCGTTTGGAACAGCTGCCAGTAGTACCCGCCTCGATCACACCGGAAATGGACACATCGACGAAGCCCTCAGGCAGCAGGCCCTCGCCGAAGAGGAGGCCGCGATGAACCAGTACAAGGTGCGTAAAAGGATACCTTGGCGTTACCTTGGCGTTACCTTGGCGTTACCTTGGCATCGTACAGGTGTCAGGCATCGTCGTCGTCTCACGTTTCGTCTTGGAACGATTTCAGGCAAAGGTGCAATCTCCGTCGGGCGGGCCCAGCACAAACCCATTCCTCAGTTCACCGACGAACAATGCCGATCAACCGATCGTGGATCTGTTCGGCGCACCGGCAACAGCAGCGACCAACGAATCTCAGGTAGCGCGATTTAGGCCCTCCCTCTCGACGGTGGTCCTCTAGATCAGACATGGACACGGAGACGCGTTGATCGCGCGCGGGAGCCGAGCGACCACGCCCTCTCGGGTGGGCGTTACCCTCGGCAACGCCTACTTCCAACTCGCAAACACCGTTCGGTTGTCCATGCTTGTTTTAGACGAACACGTTCGAACGTTCAGAAATTGATTTGATTGGTTTGAGCCGCAGAAAGCGTCGGACGATCTGCTCCAGCTAGCAGGAAATCCGTTCGCGGACATGTTCGGTGCACCTCAAACCGCACCCGCCCAACCAGCGCAGCCACAGAACAACATGTGGATGACTAATGGTAACGGTAAATACAAGTTGGTTTTCTTTTGTTTATTTTTACCTTTGGTTCGCGTGTCCGTTCGTTCGAATCGTTTGTCGATCATCGGTGATTCGCGCATTTGTTCGCGCCAATCGAACGTTTCTTCATTTCATAGTTTCTCCTCGAAAGCGAACAAATGCAGGGATCACCGCGATTCTTCCCATCGATCGTTTTACGTTTGTCTCATTTGCTTTTTTATTTTTGATTTGTAGGTTTCGCGGCAGTACCACCGGCAAATAATAACTTTGTTACAGATAATAGCTTCTCTTCCGTATTCGGTAATCAAGACTCTCAGTCTGGTAAGTATCAGATCCGTTGTTTCTCTCTCTCTTTCTCCCTCTCTCTCTCTCTCTCTCTCTCCTCTCTATTTATCTATCTATCTATCTATCTATCTATCTATCTATCTGTCTGTCTGTCTGTCTGTCTGTCTATCTATATCAGTTATAACATGTTTTTTTCTGCACCGTTTCTCTGTATCTCTCTCTTTCTCTTTCTCTTTCTCTCTTTCCCCCCTGTTTCTCTATTTCTCTATCTCTCTATCTCTCTATCTCTCTATCTCTGTTCTTATTCACATTTTACATATACATACTCCCGTTCTCTATACTGCAAACGATTTTGATCGCTTAACAATGTTTTTGTTCTCGTATCATAGCATCTTACCGAATTCTATCTAGACTCGTAGGCAACGACGCTCGCGCGAGTCGATTCTTCTTTAAGATTCTCGGCAAGGATGTCTCCCCGGGACATTCCTGCTCGGCGACGCGCAAGGACGACGCGCTCGACAGCGATTTAACCCCTCGGATCCGACATCGGTGCGCCGGTCCTACTAAAATTCCGAGGAGTATTTTTAAATCGATCACGGATGACCGGACGATTCGTTGAAGTAGCATAGAGGAGAACCGACGATCCTTCGTCGTCCCCGAAGGGTTAACCGCCGAACCGCGTAAACGCGATTTCCGTGATAACGGAGGAAGAAGTATCGATGTTCTAACCGATCGTGTTCCGCCAAGGAGAGGACGCTGTCTCGATCCGAGAGGCTAGTCCAGGCAGTATCCTCTCCGTGCAAAGTCACGCGGAGAGAGAGTCGAATCCAAAGACCGGTCGCTCGATCTTGCACTAAATGCAAATAATGTTGCAGCGCGTTAGCCCGCGGAACAACGATGTTTCTTACCCGCGTGATCATCGTCGTCATCGTCATCATCATCATCATCATCATCATCATCATCATCATCACCATCATCACCACTACCACCACCACCACCACCACCATCACCCGAATCATCCGAACCACCCGAACCATCTGAACCACCCGAACCACCATCATCACCGCTCACCGTGATCACCGTATCATCGTCATCGTCATCGCCGTCACGATCATCTTCGTCCTCGTCCTCGTCGCCGTCGTCATCGTGATCGTCGTCGTTCTAACTATCATCCGAACGAAGAGCGTGCACGCATTAACGTTCTCTCATGGTCTCATCGAGGAAATAAAAAAAAAAAAAAAAAACGAAACATATCATTCTTCCGATCACTCTCAAAAGACGCAAAATTAATCCGAGGCGTGAATGCCGAAGCTAATCAATGCACACCTTGATTTTTGCGCAAGCTGGTGCTCCAGGAACGTCCGGATCCGAACCGAACCCATTCATGTCCGACTTCGCCCCCTCCCTTTGCGGTCAATCGGCGCAGTCGAACGCTTCCGCTTTCGGTATGTTCGATCAGCAGCAACAGCAGCAGCAGCAGCAGCAGCAACAACAGCAAGCTGCTGGTGGAGCAGACGGGAGCGGTGCGATCGGCGGCGGCGACGGACAGCAACCGTCGCAGACCGGAGATCTGTTCGGTGCCGGTGGTCAGGCGGATCTTTTCGGAGGCGATTCGACGGGCCCCGATGCCGGGGACGGGGTCGCCGGGGACCTTGCCGCGGAGACAGCGTCCCCGGCGAATCTCGCGATCGGCAAGTCGACCGCTACCCCGCCTTCGAGACCGCCGCCGCCGGCGATTTCCGGCAGCAGCACTCCGCCTGCCGGTCAGGGCGCCGGTGGCCCTATTTCCGGTAAACCGGGCACGCCGAGCCTAGGTTCCAGCGCACCCGGCAAAAGCGCGTTCGACGATCTAAACGATAGTATTCGCATGGCGCTGGGCGGATCTCCGTCGCGATCGGCACCCTCTGTCTCTCAACAAATCCCGACCGCGCAACAAGCGCAGCAACCTCTGCAACAGGGTTTCGGCACGTTCGATATGGCCGCTAATATGCCAGCCACCGGGCAGCCTGTTATGCCTGGTGGACCCATGGTCGGCTACGGTATCTCTGGCCAAGCCCCGGCTGGATACGGTTCTCCGGCAAAACAGCCGATTTCAGGTGACGGGAAATGTATTGGTGTTTCCTCACACACACTCTCTCTCGCTCTCTCTCTTTCTTTCTTTCATTCTCTCTCTCTCTCTCTCTCTCTATCTCTTTCTCTCTTTCTTTCTATCTTTTCTCTCTCTCTCTCTCTCTCTCTCTCTCTCTCTCTCTCTCTCTCTCTCTCTGTCTCTATTTTTCTCCGTATGCTCTCTCCGTTCTCTGCATGGCCGAGGAAAATCGGTGATGCTTCGCGCGGATCATCGGCTACCGTACTCCGTTCGAAAATGTTCTCGGCGCGTCGAGTTTCTCTCGCGACGATTGTTTTCATTGGATTCGAATAAAGATAAAATCGAAATTTGATCGGAAAGATTTTGTGCCAGCGAAGAGAGCGAGTGGTTCCGTTGGAACGTTGAGAAGACGATCGCGCAGTACCGTAACGATTGATCCACGATCCAACACCGCGTATACACTATTCACCAGTAGATATCGGATTTCTTCTATCACGTTTGGTTTGTACGAGAAGAAGCATGGCATCTTTGGCGTGTCAACGTCGTGTATACATAGAAAAAGCGGTAGACTCTCGCGTGCGATATCGGAGAGGATATGGCACGTTGGAGAATCGTTTAGAACCGTTTGGTTTCTTTTCCATCGTTTTACAGTTTTAGACTCTGTGTGGCACAGTTTTGTTTTACTCGATCCGTAGCAAGAGTCGCAGTAGTAGTTTTGCTCTTCGTACCGAGATCCATGCTTTCGTTCGGTTCGAATAATCGCGCGTTCTTGCTTCCGCGAGGAAGATTATTATTTTGCCGTTATCGGTTCTTCGTTTTCGAGGGCTTTGGCTGACGTAGATGTTGCTTAGGTTTCGACGGTGTGGGCTCGGTGATAACGCCGACCGTTGTAGCTGGAGATAATGAAATTTCAGCAGCAGGGCAGCAGGCGAACGCGTCCGCCGGCGGCAAGGTGTTGACCGGAGATCTGGACAGCAGTCTGGCCAGTCTCGCCCAGAATCTGAGCATCAACAAGAGCGCGCAGCAGCAGGTCAAGTGAGTCGAAACCGCGTATACGTACATTTCGAGCAACGGGCTCGACTCTAACCGTGTGGATCTTTGAAATCGAATAAACTTTCAGGGGAATGCGGTGGAACTCGCCGAAGAACGCCGCGAAGACCGGCGGTTCGGTCGGCGGATGGACGCCTCAGCCCATGGCGGCGACCACGGGCGCCGGTTACCGTCCAATGGTAAGCGGATTCGGATCGCCCGGCCCGATCCGTTTTTCCATTCGTTTTCTCGATTCGTTGTTCTACCGGCACGTTGTTCCTGATCGTTACCGAACCCAGTCCGCCGCCCTTTGGACGCATCGTTGCATCGCGATCCGTCCGCATCGTTGTTTACCGTCGCACGAATGCCCCGCGTAGATAAGAGCCGATAAGGCGCCGACTCGACGAATTATCCGCTCCGATCGTTTCGCATCGAACCGTTATCCGCGTGCAGTTCATTTTTCGTTGTCCGCAACATCGTCGACGATACTTTGTCGTCGTCGTCGTCGTCGTCGTCGTAAACGCGTCGTTATCGTCGCCGTTGTTATCGTAGCTACGAGCGACTCGGTCGGCGCGCGTTTCCGCATAGTCACGATGCGATAAAACGTTTTCGCTTTTTTCACTTTTTTCTTCTTTTTTCCATTTATTTTCGTTGTTTACGATACGGTACGCGAGACCGGACTACGTTGGTGGACAACGACAGATAACGCCGAGGTGACGAGAGTTCAACCACGGAGAATAGAAAGATCCGCGAAGAAATTTGTAGTTTGCCGACCCCGGGTCGTAACTCGCGAACCGACGCGCGGTGTACGCGACACGTTGCGTCGGCACGCTTGCTTTGTCGCTCGACGACCAGCTTTCGCACAGACGACGAATCCCCGTCGACGCATGGACGTTGTTTTCTCGTTCCTTTCGTCGTCGCGAGGATCCGACGAGAATCGATCGCGGCGCTTTCCTCGGAGGAACCGTTCGATCGGCGCACAGTTTCCCGATCCGACCATCCGGGGACCTTCGAAATTCCCGGAAAAATTTCAATTCATCCGCGGCTGCGTGTAGATCACGGAAACGGTTCGGGAAGCTGTGAATTCGAGCAACGCTGGGATAGCATAAAGATTCTTAGTTAGAATTATAGACGACGAGGAGGTGATCGTCGATCGGCGCACTTAGTACAATGCATGCATGGCGTATGGCATGCCACATGGCTGTTGCAGGGTCAAGGAATGGCGCAGCTTCCTCAGACTACCCTGGGCTTCCCTAGCCACGCCGCGACGCTGGTAAGTTGCTATTTCACCCTCCGCGAGAGAAAGAAAAAGAAGTCGCGCCTGTTTCGCGCCTAACGAGCGTCGTCGCCGACTCTGCGTAGAGGCAAACTGTGTTTTTCTGTGTCTCTGTCTGTGCTGAGTGTGTATATGTATATATTTATCTATATATGTGTGTGTGTGTGTGTGTGTGTGTGTGTGTGTATGCGTGTTTTGTGTACGTATACGTATACAGGGTGTCCCAAAAGTAATTTCACAGCGGGAAACGAGGGGTTCCTGAGGTCATTTCAAGCCACTTTTTCCTTAGCGAAAATTCAATCTGCGGCTTTGTTGACGAGTTATAATTTTAAGAAAAACGCTGTTGATTCTTATTTCAGAATGTCTAAAGAATAATTAGTAATTTTTCAGATCCGAAATAATAAAGAATTTAGCCGTGTCAGCCGTTTTAATTTTCTGGTATGCATCGCATCTCACTTGTACCGCATGAAATTCTTTTACGACACGTATTGTGAAGATAAACGATAAGCAAAAGACGCGAAGTACAAGGGGATAAAGAAGGCGAAATCGAAAAGCCTGGAGGAGCTGCGGGCGTTGTCCCCACTTTGCGGGCCCGCGCGATTAAAGGAAGGGGATCGAATCGTTGTCGATTCAACAGCGACCGGCTCGCCCGACGGTGGTGTTGTTATTGAAATTCTCATAGCTCCATGCGATATTTACTGTAACGTCTCGAGAATGAAATTAGAGAACGTCGAGCGCCGAGAATTTCCAACACTTGTGATTAACGCGATTATCTATTATTCAATTAGTTTTGCGAATCGTTCGTTGAATTCTGTTCGGACACAGAATTATTTAAATTAAAATATCGTTTACGTATTTCGACGGGGTTACTTATTGTTTATCTTCACAGTACGTATTGTAGAAAAATTTCATGTGGTACAAGTGAGATGTGATGCATACCAGAAAATTAAAACGGCTGACACGACTAAATTCTTTCTTATTTCGGATCTGAAAAATTAGTGACTATAACAGCGTTTTTCTTAAAATTATTATCGTCGCGTAGTAGAAAAAATTCGAAAAGTTCGCGCTCTCCGACTTCTGCTCGCGGATTGAATTTTCGCTAAGGAAAAAGTTGCTTGAAATGACCTCAAGAACCCCTCATTTCCCGCTGTCAAATTACTTTTGGGACAGCCTGTATACACATATATACATATACGAACGGCGCGGCGGAAGAAACGATCGATCTTCGACGCTGTCCGTTTACAAGTTTTATTTCCACTATGTTATGCTGCATCTTGCTGCTCTCTGTCTCTGCTTCTATATTTACTCTCTGTTGTACAGTTGATATATGCACACGCGTGTTTAGTTCGGAGACTCGTCTCTCTCTCTCTTTCTATCTCTCTCTTTCTTTCTTTCTTTCTTTCTCTCTTTCTCTCTCTCTCTCTCTCTCTCTCGCTCTCTTTCTAGTTAGAATTCTGTATCTTTTCTCTGTGTTAGTAGCACGCGATGATACTTTATCGATCACCGATGTACAGGGCGAGTCGCTCGACCGCGTCGCAAAAATTTCCCGCCGACCTATCGGTCGCGCGCGCGACGAACGGGTAAAGAAATAAATTTTCGAGGCGCGGTCAACCGATTCGCCTTGCGCATTCTCTATAGTGTACATAACGAAGTGCCCGACAGCGATGCAACACGGTTTCCAATGTACATAGAGGATACTTTGTAAATACACCATGGTTGCAGCGGGTCCTCCCCCCACCCTCTTTACACGCATTCGAACAAGACTAAAGCCACCGTAGCCCGTCTGTATCCCATTCTCGAAAGACCCATTGGACGATTTTCTAACTGTGAACGACTCTAGACGACACTGTATACCTTACCGCGTAAACGTAGCGACCTCGAGAACGGTTGGGTCGCATCTCTAAACGCCGTTCGAAACGAACCGAAACGAACCGAACCGAACCGAACCGAAACGTAAAACGAAAAGAAGATTACATGGAAACAGGTGGACGCGAAACTGGTAAACGTTCGAGAAAAGTACAGGCTGGATCTGATCGGGCGGCTTTCTGGTGTCCCTAGGGAATGCAAGGTGTCCAAATGGGCATGCCGGGGGGCATGATGCTGATGATGAACTCGGGCGGTGCTCCTCCCGGTGGCATGATGGTCTCAGGAGGAACCGTGCCGATGATGATGCCGAATGCGAATCCCATGATGGGTGCTAATCCGCAACAGCAACCGCAGCTGCAACAGCAACAACCTCAGACTGCTGCGCAACCGCCGCAAAATAACGCGGTTCAACTCGATCCGTTCGGTGCTCTGTGAAGCGATTAGGTATCTATACTCCCAACTCAACCGGTAGCGATTCCGTCCAGCGACGCAAACTGCAACTCGAACGACACGATTCTCGCGACACGACCCAACACCGTGTACATATATACTTTCGATTAACTGTAATTAACGCTTACGTTGTGATTAACAAATCAGAGTTCTCTCCCGACACGATCTCTCCAAAGTAGATAATCGATCCACTAACTGTTTCTCTCACTTTCTCGCTCTCTTTCTCTCTCTCTCTCTCTCTCTCTCTCTCTCTTTTCTCTCTCTCTCTTTTTCTCTCACTCTCGGTCGAGTCTTGTACCACATGCTCTCGGAATAATTAGGCGCTTCGACGGCTCGCCGATCGAGGTATCATTCGACGCACAGCGCGTCGGAGCAACGGCGTACGATCGCAGCAGAAAAAACCGTCCGGAGACACCGCGGGTCGCGTTTAGGTCTCTGCCGTATTCGTGACGGTTTCGTCGGAGCTGCTGTTAACGCATGGTCTGTCTGTTTTCAGGAGTTCGGGTTGGAACCGAGCGGACGAAGCACCAATTCTGTACATACTGTGTAATATGCCTAGGAAATGTGCCCTGCTTGCTCTCGTTATTCTACGTAATATCCGTGACGATCAGGCTCCCCGTCCCTCCGGAAACGCAAGCGTCCGCATGCCGTGGATCGTCGTCATCGATCGACGGGGGAACGTTAACAACGCCGCTCCCCCCGCATTACGTTTCTACATGTTGATCGAGTATAATCGCATACAGGGGTTTATTCGGTTTACGGCGGTGTTGCCTTAACACGAGAAATATATATATATACATATATACATATTATATATATGTATATGTAGTTTCAGAGAATTGTAAACACGCATACAGAGAGAGAATTAATTCTACTCACACGAAAACACAGACACACACACTCACACACACACTCACACATGCATGAAGAGACACACAAAAGAGAAAATTAAGGAATAAACAAAAGATACGTAACGGGCAACCGAAGCTAGAGAGGGAGAGGGAGAGGGAGAAAGAGAGACAGCTTAGCGAACAGGTTACAGAGAAAACGAACCGTATTGCGTTTAGAATTTCACGATCGTGGATGCGACTATTCCGTAAAGAGTTGACTGTGATAGTACTGCATCGACGTTGTAGCGTTTTCCAGTAATTTAGTCAGAAGAGTTTTCTGAATAGGGATTGTGGGAAATGAGCGTGCGTGCGTGTGCGTGTGCGTGTGTGTGTGTGTGTTTGCGCGTGTGCGTGGGCGCGTTTTCGCGATCGAACGAGAGGAGGGAGGGAGGGAGGAAGGGAGGGAGGGAAAGGGCGCGAGAGTCAACGAAAACAGCGGCCGCGAAACGAACCCTTTCTTTTCGTAGACGAAACAGGAGGTTCGTCGAATAGTAGCTTCGCAAAGCTTTACGCGTATACCGGGGATAATGTCGAGCGAACGAGCATTCCTTTGCGCAAGGGAGCCCGTGCGGATCGATGGTTCGTCATGATTCTAAACGTACATACGTCTCGGGAAAACTCTATACGCGTTATAGGGTGAGCCAGGCCGTTCCGCGGCTAGATCGCGCGAGCACGTTCCGAGCTCGTCGAGATATACGATTTAGTGTACAGCGAATCGCATTTATCGGGCGTCCAAGTTCTCCTTTCCGGTTGTTGTTCATCGAACGTGCTGGCGCAGTTCAACGGGAGAATTTTATGGGACACTCGATCATACCTGGCCGATATGCATGCATCCACGTTATTGTAAAATTTTCCGTACCGCGAGAGCGTGCGGTCGCGTGCGCGAGCGCGAGATACAACGTTCAACACATAAATATATATATATATATCTAAATGAGAAAACAAATAAATAAATATATATATATACACATGTATATACATGTATATATTTTACACGTACGTTTTAGATCGGTAGAAGAATCCGTGCCCGACTACTACTCGTTGCATTTGAATTCGAAACTTGGCACGAAACCTTTGCGTTGACGCGGCGCGTACGTGTACAGATATATATATGTATATATTTATTTATATTTACATATATATGTATATATAAATAACTGTATATGTATATGGCGTAATACCAATATAGCGCACCCGTGTCGCTCTCCACGTTTCATTTTCGTACTCTATATCGTGTATCTTTGATTTCGACTCAGGGCGCTGAAGCAGTTACGACGTATCCTTTGTTAAAAAAAGTATTAAATACCGAACGAGAAGTATATTTGTATATATACATATATATACATATACATATATGTATGTATATATACGCACACGCGCGTAGGCAGGGAGAAAGTACGTGTATGTATATGTGCATGTATGCTTGCGCGAAACGCGTGTACGAAAACGAGCACGAGCGAAGAAGGTTGGTCGGGTTCGATCGACGTTCTTTATCCGTATATCGTTCCGAACTGTCTTAATTAGGTATTCGAACGAACTATCTACGCAAGTTAAGGTTTACGATACTCATATGATTATTATGAATGTAATATCGCGAATCTACAATTCAGTATGGTACTATTAATATAGTAAATAATTCCCGTTCGAAGGTCTAATTCGGGATTCGTTCTCGTCCCTCTCCCGCGTTGCGAGACGTGCGTGTGCGCGTGTACCAGAGACGTTATCGTCGGCTCCGAATCGCGGACGATCGAAATCGGAGGCCGCAGCAGAGAGATCCCGAGAGGGACGACGATTCGGACAAGCGTTTTACCGACGCGTCGCACCTTCGTTTTCCGTGGTGTTGCGCTCGCTTATTTTGTTCGCGAATCCGTTGTTCCACGGTGCGTTCCGTGAGAGAGAAAGAGAGAGAGAGAGAGAGAGTGTGACTCGTGTACGAATGATCGAGAGAGAGAGAGAGAGAGAGAGAGAAAGGGAGATAGTAGCCTACGGTTCGACGGAAGCGCAAAAACGCCGTCGCGTACCTCTGCGATCACTGCTCTGCGCCCGATCCGACGTCGAAATTGTTTTCTCTCGATTCTCGTTTTTGTTAACCGAAGTCCGAGTTGTTCGTTTGCTTGGCAAATTAAAACTTGTCGATTCGAAAGAGTTCTATCTTGGCTCCTGTGAACCCTTGTTTTCCAAAAAAATAACAAAAAATCATTCTTCTCCGATCGACGAGCGATGGAATTAACGCTTTACCTATTCGATCAGCCCCGGTTGCTCGACGGTTCTTTACATATCAAAGGTGAATCGTTGGGCCGATCGCGCTCGAAAACTCTGTTGGAGCGTTATCGTTTCGTTCGCGCGCGGAAATTTCCGAACGATCGTCTCGAGTCGAATCGTCGGGCCGCTTTCGGACGCGGCACGCGTTTCATCGGCAAGCCTACCGCGGACGGGCTTCCGGTACAGCTAAAGCGTTAACGCCAACAACCGTGTACACGATCAAAGCCAGCAAACGTCAGGCGCAACGCTGATTCGATCGATCGTTCGATCGAAACGCGCGTTCCCGTCGCGGCGACGGTTGCGACGGCTGCGACGCCGATCGTCGGGAACGAAAGGGTAGCAGGGAGAGGAAAACCGTATGGAGCTCGAACGCGAGAAGGCAGGAGTGCGCGCGGGCACGTTTCGTTGGATCGTCGGAGATCGGAACGAGAACTGGGTTCTCTCGAAGGAGGCTGGATCGGTTTCGCGGTTCGCTTCGAGGAACGAGCGACCGATCGAAACGCGCAGGGTCCGTCGTTCGTCGAGAACCTCTCCGTCGAGCGTCTACGCGCACGCGAGAACGGACGCGTACGTTTTTCAGGCGTCGTCCCTCGAGGATACGCACCCCCGATCCCCCACCGGGTCCGAATCCGCGACCTATTTAGCTTAGGCGTCCTTGCACGATACGAATACGGTTCGAGGACTTGGCGAGAAGAACGGCCATAGGAGACTAGATCATTAATCGCACACGTTCAATTAACGACTACGGATCACGCGAGAAAAACCGGTCACCGATAAGTTTGGAAAGCCGCGACGACGCTTCTCGTCGCAACCGTCGATAAAATCTAGAATCGTAACAACGGCTGTTTGCGCGTCGCGTTACGTCGCGTCGAGCAGCCTCGTTGGCTCGTAACGGACGAGCGGAGATGGAAGCTGAAACGAAATTCCAAAGCCGAGCGCGCACTCGCGTGGGAAACGGTGTAAACTTATTGGTGATCGAACGCAACAGGACAATATTACATGTACGCGTATAAACGCATACTTTATCGAGAATCATAGAACAGTAGCGGATCTATGTATCTCTCCTTTGTAAGTTAGCGAAAGACAACGCGAAGTTCGAAGCGGAGACAAACCAACGAAACGCTGTATCGAACGTTTCGTCGACCTCGCCGTCGACGCGTTCGGCGACTCGTACCGGAACAGGAGCGGCTGTAATTTTCGCGTCCACGCCGAAGCGGTCGTTTCGTTTTGTACGATTTGCCAGATTACGCTGGAACGGGCACGAGAGCGAGAACGAGAAGGAGAGCGAGAACGAGAAGGAGAACGAGAACGAGAACGAGAAGGAGAAGGAGAAGGAGAAGGAGAACGAAACCGAGAACGAGAGCGATAAAGCGTTCATGTCCGGCGAAGGCTGGATCGATCCCCTTCGGGGCAATCGGAGCCCTTCTAGCCTCTACACCTCTTATTGCAACCGATCGCGATACGCGAGGCTGGAATACGTTATCGTCGCCTGGCACTCGTCGTTGCGAAACCGCGCTCGCAAGGACTTTTCTAATTAGAATCGTAGGATCGAAGGGGATGGTAGCGAGACCGCCGAACGCGTCGGGAGCGCCAGCCTAGAGTAACGCGTAAAATCGCTAGCGCTTAGCGGACATATTTTGTTTAAAACGATCGAACGATACGGCTGCGGAGAAGAAGGTGGCCGAAAGCGTTCTCGTGCGGATTTCGACCACGGCTTGTCCGACCCCGTAGTCTCGAGCCGAGAGAACGGACGAGCTCCGTCGAATCTATACCGGTAGCCTAGGAATCGAACAGAGGACGGAGAAACCGCTATTTTTCGGACACGGCACGACACGGACGCGTCCCGCGCGTCGTCGGATCTCCGTCGCGTCGCGTTATCCCGTTTTTCCGTTCTACCTTCCATTCCGTCAAGGACGTCTCTCTCTTGAAAGGCGGCGATAAGCGCGCGCCCGCTCGCCCGCGCGAAAGCTCGTATCGATTTCAACGGGGACACTATATATACGCTGTGTATCGGTCTGTAATATTAGTTGAGACGCTATTCTTTACCGTTTTACTTTGCATTGATTGTCATTGAACGTCGTTGTGCGCTACGGATATGTTGTAACGATTATTATGTAAACATGAATGGCGTTTAATAGAGTATTTATTGAAATTAATTCTATGGTCTTTCATTCGCGGCCGAAACGAACAACGAACGACCAGCGAACGATCAGCGAACGACCAGCGAACGATCAGCGAACGACCAGCGAACGAACGCGCGCAGAAAACCGAAATTCTTCTTCGGTCTCGATTCGCGATCGACGCGAACCGTCCGTCGTTCCGTCGAAACGTTCTGGCGAGGGTCCTCCGGCCAGCGACGACGGGCCCAACGGACCCCGTTCGTTCGTCGTCGGAGTCGCGAAACGCCGCGAGCGAATCGAGCCGCGAGAAACGACGAATCGGACGGATCGTCGGCGATGCCGAAACCACCGATCGCTTCGTTTCCATTTAAAGCAGCGTACGCCGCGAATCACGGCGCGCAATGGTTATTACGTTATGCGATTCCGTTCAATTAGACGAACACCGTGCACGAGATAAGAGTACTTGGAATGCCGGTAATTAGCGTTCGAGAGAACCGCGCAGTCATGAAATTGCACGTAAGAGGCGAAGCGTTGAAAGGAGCAGCGTCGAGAAATTATACAAAGAAAACTACGACGAGGAAAAACGACGGAGCGACGCGGCGCCCCCGTCGATCGTGATCGTCGAGAGATCGCGCGGAGATCTCCTCGTCGGACCGATCATCGTTCCGATCGCGCCCGTTGCAAGGAGTCCGCGAACTGTACGCCTCGCTTATGCAACCGTTCTTCTCTCGCGGGTACGCCGTAGTGGGAGATCGCGTAATGGAAGTACGCAAACGCTATAGCAGCCGCTTTCATCGACTAGGAGTCGTGACATCGGTCAAACTCGCTAGTTGCTTTCGTCGCGCCGCTATCGATTGATCGCGATCGGTCACCGAGGTTTTCACGATTACTCGCAAGCGTACGCTTTTCTCGCCACCCGAAAACACGATCTTCGCGCATCACCGGAGAGAGCTGATCATGCACGGCGCCAAGAAACGCGTTGGGTGAGTTTTTCTCCCGAACGGACGCTCGAAATCTCGGTGCAGCAAAGAGCATTTCGCGTCGCAACACGACGGAGAAGAAACGACATTTCACGCGAACTAACGAACGAACGAACGAACGAAAGAACGAATCACCGGTTCGACGACGACGTTGTTGTCGGCTTGCGCGTGGCGCGATCGCAAGACGATCGCTATGCTCCGGGATCGAGCGGGGCACGCTCTAGATTCGAATTGTCGAATCGAAAAAACGAGCGACGATTCGCGAGAAAATGGGACGCGATCCTGCAACCCTGCGCCAGTGTTCGTAAATTGGACAAAGGAGAGCGAGAACGCGTTTCCCCGCGGTGCTGCCGTCGACGGATCCTTTCACGAACGGTGAAAGTGCATCGGCCGATCGAGCACGTGCGGCCCGAAACAATGGAAGCGAGCTGCAACGGTTCTTCGCCGGGACGAACCAAAGCAATTCCACCGACCCATGAAAACACCCTACGATCCGTTCGATCCGTTCGATCGCGAACGAATTCGTGCGCGTTCCATCGGTCGTTGGAGCTAGTTGGAAAGAAACGGGTCGAAGCCGCGCGATCCGCCGATGCAGGCGTGCAGGCGTGCAGGAGTTTCTTGCTCTCTCTTTTTCTCTGTCTTTCTCTTTGCCTCTCTGTCCCTCTTTTCTTTCTCATTCTCTTTCTCTTTCTCTCGCTCCCTCCTTCGTTAATCTCATGTTTCGAATAACCGCTAATCGCTGTCCGGCCGTTGCAGGTTTCGACGAAACAAAGATAACCCTGCATTTCATCGTCGGACACGCGTTCGTCGCTTCTCGAAGCGGCGAGAGCCCCGTAACATCGTTTAACGAACGGTTATGTAATTTCGATGTCGTTACGGATGCTCCCATCCGTGGAAAATTCCACGCGATCGCGTGGAAGACGATGCAACCGAAAATTACGCGCACGAACGTGCGCAAGATTACGGTGCGTGCCCCTAAAATTACACGGCGTCGAAGACGTTTTCGTCGAGAACGAGTCTCTGATTCTTCCAAATTGCCGAGTTCCGTCGAGGAGCGAACCGTCCAATTGTCCAAACGAATCGCTCGACGAGAGAGGGAGATCATCGCCGCGACGGCCTTCGTCGTTGACGAGGCTCGCAGCAAAACGGACCCCGTTCGATCGCGTCATAGGACATCGTCGAGGCGAACGACGCATTCGTTGGCGCAACGCGCGACGTCTCCGTCGACGAAGGATCGCGAACCGAAAGGAGAGGCTTCGGACGAGCCTATCTATCGAAGTTTATCGCGTTTTTCCATAACTATCGGGAAGCGTGGCGAAACGATCGCTGCAAAAAGCGCATCGTCAGGAGACGCGATTACGTGCCGCGAATCGTAACCGTTTCTTACGCATCGCCGAATCGAAAGGAGAGAAACGTTGGAGAACGTTGAGAAACGGCGTCTCGCGGTTCCGCGCGCGCTCCTACGGCGAGCGGATCGAGCATGTCGACGTTTCTTTTTTCCAGGGACGCCAAGTCCGCCGTCGAATTCACCATTAACGGAACTCCTTACGTCGGTACGTACTCTCTCGCCGTCCGATCTCGACGGTTTCTTCGAGCTAAAAATTCACGCAGCGTTCGGTTGCAGTCGATCGGAGCGTACCGCCCGGAACGTCGTTGAACGTGTTCATCAGGGATCATGCAAAACTGCGAGGCACCAAGGCCATGTGCCTCGAGGGCGGCTGCGGCGCTTGCATCGTGTCCGTCACGGCGAAGGGCGCCACGATGTCCGTCAATTCCTGTTTGGTTCCGGTTCTGATTTGCCAGGGGTGGGTGGTGCTCGTTCTCGCTACTCGCTACTCGCTTCTCGCTTCTCGCTTCTCGCTTCTCGCTTCTCTCGATAACGCGCGTTTCTCCTCTGGTCTCAGATGGGCCGTCGAGACGATCGAAGGGATAGGCAACCAACGGGAAGGATACCACGTGTTGCAGGCGACCCTGGCTCAGAAGAACGGCTCTCAGTGCGGCTACTGTTCTCCGGGCATGGTGATGGCCATGTACAGGTACGCTTCGACGTCGTAGTCGTCTCGTTGGGAGGAACCGATCCGCATCGAGCGTTGTTCTCTGTCCACCAGTCTTCATCGGGACAAGAAGCTGACCATGAAGGAGATAGAGAACTCGTTTGGCGGCAACATCTGCCGATGCACCGGCTACAGGCCGATTCTGGACGCGTTCAAGAGCTTCGCTTCCGACGCCCCCAAGGAGCTCGTCCAGGAGATACGCGACATCGAAGTGAGTCGATCCAATTCTTCTTCTACTTCTTTTCCTTATTCTTATTCTTGTCCGCAGGAGTTGTACAAGATCCAGCCGTGCAAGAGAAACTGCGATCCATGCCGGAACGGTTTGAACGGTCTGAACGGTCTGAACGGTCTCAACGGCCGAAACGGATGCGCCGCGGCCGAGCAAACGACGGACGTCGAGATCGATCTGGAATTGGACGGAGCAAAGTTTTATAAGGTCCTCGCGGTGGACGCTCTGTTCGAGGTGTTTCGGAACAATCCCGACGCCAGTTACGTTCTTCACGGCGGCAACACGGCTCACGGTAAACCGATCGAGTCTCGGAGCGGTTCGCGGCCGCGTTTCGCTGATCGCGACTCTTGTTCGCAGGCGTGTACCGCGTCAAGGTACCAGACATGTACATCGACATCAACGATATTCCGGACCTGCGTCGCATCGCCAAGGACAACGATAGCCTGACCATCGGCGGCAACGTGTCCCTCACCGTGGCCATGGAGACCTTCGCCAAATACTCGAAAGAACCGAAATTCGAGTATCTGCGACACTTGGCCGATCACGTCGATCTCATAGCGAGCGTGCCCGTTCGAAACGTACGTATCGCGAGACTCGGTCGCGCGATCGGCGTTGCAACGACCGACCGGTATCGTCGATTTATCGTCGATTTATCGTCGATTGATTGCAGATCGGAAGTCTGGCCGGGAACCTGATGATCAAGCACCAACACCGCGAGTTCCCCTCCGATCTGTTCTTGATCTTGGAGACGGCCGGGGCCCTGATACACGTCGGTGAGTACAGTCCCGTTTCCGATCCGAGCGATCGCCTTCGGACGTTCCCAGCAACGTTTTCTGCTCTCTGCGAACAGTGGACGCCAACGGCAAGCAGAGCATGGACTGCCTGAACTTCCTCGATCACGACATGAAGCACAAACTCGTGTACAGCGTGGTGCTGCCTGCGCTTGGCACCGAGTACTCGTACAGGTCGTTCAAGGTACGTTGCGCGCGTGTTCCGAAACGATCGACGCGTAGAATGCGGCGAGACGCGTAACGCGTGAAACGATTTTGCACGCAGATCATGCCGAGGGCTCAGAACGCCCATGCCCACGTCAACGCCGGTTTTCTGCTCAAGCTGGACGGGACCGGCAAAGTCCTGACCAAACCGAACATCATATTCGGCGGTATCCGCAAAGATTTCGTGAGTAACGTTCCCTCGAGCAAACCCTTTCTCGAGAAGGGTTCACGTTCCGATCGATCACGTTCGATTTCAGCTGCACGCGACCAAAACCGAAAACTTCTTGGTCGGCAAGTCCGTCTTGGACAAGAACGTCGCGAAACGAGCCCTGGAGACTTTGGACGCCGAGTTGACGCCGGACCACGTGTTGCCCGATTATTCTCCAGAGTTTAGAAAGACCCTCGCCGAGGGCCTGTTCTACAAGGTAGCGCGACGCCGGGCGAGCGGCGAAAACGTTTGAAAACTCGTTCGATCTTCCAGTTCGTCGTGAATCTGAAACCGGAGAACGTGGACCCGAAGCTGCGCACCGGGGGGACCGTGCTGGAGCGCGAGTTGTCCTCGGGAAGACAGCGATACGACACGGACAAGAGTCTGTGGCCGATGAACCAACCGATTCCGAAGATAGAATCGGCCCATCAAACTTCCGGCGAAGCGCAGTACGTCAACGACCTGCCGCCCATGCACGACGAAGTTTTCTGCGCGTTCGTCGTCAGCACGGTGTCCAACGGTAGAATCGCGAGCATCGACGCCTCCGAGGCGCTGGTACGCGATCTCCTTCGGTTTTTATCTTGCCTCGCAGTTGGCTAAACGTTCGCTAAACGTTCGCCAAACGTCCGTTTCAGAAAACCAAAGGAGTCGTGGCGTTCTTCTCGGGCAAGGACGTTCCTGGCAAGAATTTGTTCATCCACGGCGTCAGCCAGGAGATGATGTTGCCGAACGACGAAGCGGTGAGCACGAAGCCGGACGAGACGCGCGACCGGTCGACCCGCGCGTCGCGCTGAAACCGTTGTTCGTTGTCCGCAGTTGTTCGCCGAGGACAAAATCGAATTCAACGGCCAGCCGATCGGCGTTATCGCCGCCGTTAGCCAGGCGATCGCCAACGCGGCGGCGGAGATGGTGAAGGTCTCCTACGCGGACGGGTCGAAGGACAAAGGGGTGTACACGATAGAGCAAGCGATCGCTTCGAAGGACCAGAGCAGATTGTTCCAGTCGGGGCATTACGAGGCCAAAACGAAAGGTGACGCATTCGCGTTTCGGTTCGATCGACGAGTCTAATAGAGATCCACCCTGGTGCGCGCAGGAAACGACACGAAGCACGTGGTTAAGGGCGTGTTCCGTTGCGGCGGCCAGTACCATTACACCATGGAACCGCAAACGTGCGTTTGCGTTCCGATCGAGGACGGCATGGACGTCTATCCGGCGTCGCAGCACATGGATCTGGTTCAAACGAGCATAGCTTTGCTTCTGAACATACCGAACAACAGGTAAGCGTCGTCCGAGCGTCCAAGCGTAGTCCTCGATTAACCGGCCCGCGCCTGGAATCGCAGCATCAACGTGAAAGTGAGGCGATTGGGCGGCGGTTACGGCGCCAAGATATCCCGGGCTTCTCAGGTGGCCTGTGCGTGCGCGTTGGTCTGCCACAAGCTCAACCGACCGGCTCGTTTCGTGATGACGATCGAGAGCAACATGCGGACGATCGGCAAGCGATTCGACACCCGACAGGAGTACGAGGTCGGCGTCGACGACGACGGACGCGTGCAATACCTGAAGTCGACGATCTGGGGCAACACCGGCTGCAACTTTAACGAGCCTCACGGATTCTATACGGCGGAACACATGAAATCGTGAGCGCGCGCTTCTCGTAGATTCTGCGAACGATCGACGGCCGTCGAGAGTAATCTTTCTCGTGAAATTTTTCAGTTGCTACGACACCAGCACCTGGGCCTGCGACGCCTACGAGGCGAGAACCGATCTACCGAGCAACACCTACTGCCGAGCACCGAGTATAACGACGATCGATCTCTCGATTCTCTCGTTTCTCTCGTTTCTCTGGTTTCTCCCGTTTCGAGGTTCGTTATCGTTCGAATTTCTTCTCCGCAGGTGCCACGGAAGGTCTGGGCATGGTGGAGATCATGATGGAGCACATCGCCAGGGTCGTCCGGAAAGATCCCGTGGACGTGAGGATGGTGAACATGAACTCGGAGTACGTCGAAACGTTGTCGTCCCTGATGGAGGAGACGCGCCAGAACGCAGACTACGAGACGAGGAAGAGAGCCGTGGAAACGTTCAACAACGTGAGAGCCGCGATCTCCTACTTTGAATTGTTTAATTTTCTTCGAAATGAAACGATGGAAGAACGACGACTGGTTTAGGAAAATCGATGGAAGAAGAAGGGACTGGCCCTGGTACCGATGACCTACCCTCTCGTCGTCTGGGGACAGTTCAACGCGCACGTGGCCATTTACGCTCGCGACGGCACCGTTTCCGTTACGCACGGCGGCATCGAGTGCGGACAGGGCATCAACACGAAGGTGGCTCAGATAGCGGCGCACACCTTGGGAATCGACTTGTCGATGGTCACCGTCAAGCCGAGCAACAATCTAACGGCTCCGAACAATTTCGTGACCGGCGGCAGCATCACCAGCGAGAGCTGC
The DNA here is from genome assembly GCA_028453745.1 of Agapostemon virescens. NCBI lineage: Eukaryota > Metazoa > Arthropoda > Insecta > Hymenoptera > Halictidae > Agapostemon > Agapostemon virescens. The sequence continues at coordinate 12,272,997 of CM052084.1, forward strand.
GCATACGTGAGTCGAGAGACGACCGAGATTGCCGCGATTCGAACGAACGTTCGATGTCGTTCGATGTCGTTCAACGTCCGTTTCTTCCTGTATTTTCAGGCGACGCTCAAGTGTTGCCAAGAGCTCGTGTCGCGGCTGGAACCGGTGAAGAACGAACTGAAGAACCCCAGTTGGAAGGAATTGGTGATGCAAGCGCATCTGAAGAACGTCCATCTGTGCGCGCACTACCTGTAAGCGCGAATCCGTACGCGATGGGAGAATACCTTGGCGTAATTTACGCGAGCGTTTCTCCGTTCAGGTACACCACCAACGACGAGGTGTCCAATTACGACATATACGGCGTCACGATAGCGGAGGTCGAGGTCGACGTGCTGACGGGTCAACACGTCGTCAGCAGAGTCGACATAATGGAGGACGTCGGCGTCAGTATGAATCCGGAGATAGACGTGGGCCAGATGGAAGGCGCCTTCGTGATGGGACTCGGATTCTGGACCTCGGAGGAACTGATATACGACCCGAAGGACGGCGCGTTGACCAATTACAGAACCTGGGTTTGTACACGCGGACGCCGCGGCGTCGATTCTTCGAAGAGATAACGTTAAGCGCGGCCTTTCTTTTCCGCAGAATTACAAACCGCCCGGAGCGAAAGACATTCCCGCTGATTTTCGCGTTTATTTCCGACGAAACTCGTCCAATTCGTTCAGCGTTCTTCGCTCGAAAGGTAATCCGTCCGATTTCTTTTTCTCGACGCGATCCATCCGGCTAACATCGTGAACGTTACAGCTATCGGGGAACCGCCTCTCATCATGAGCGTCGCGATTCCAATAGCGATTCGCAACGCGTTGAACTCGGCGAGAAAGGACGCCGGAAACGACGACGCGTGGTACCAGTTGGGTGAGTTCGCGGCTCCTTTCGCTCTCGAGTTTCCTCCGAATCGCGCGATAACCGCTCGTCCACCTTTTGCAGACGGTCCCGTCACCACGGAGAAGATTCTGCTGAACAGTTTAACCAAGAAGGAGCAGATGGTGCTTTAAACGAACGCGAGGTTGAGGTTCTCTCTAATAAAGTACGATATCGTTGTTCGACGTTCGACGTTCGACGTTCGAATCCTGAAATCATGGTCCGTCCCATCGTCCTCCGCGTTAGAGCAAAGAGTTACAAGCGGGACAAGGTGGTCGAAATTGCCCTCGAGACGAATTTCTTTTCCAACGACGAATAAATCGTACCGGGTTTACTCGGTATAGCTTGTCGCGATACCCCATCGACCGACGCATCGGGCAAAAAGTTCGATTCGAGAGCAATTTCGTTCACCTTGTTCGGCTATACCTTTTCTTTTCGAATATCTCCCGATTTGAACGCGCGCGCCGCGTATTTACGAGCCGCCGAGTCGGAGTTGCGCAGTGGGCGATGCGCCGCGTGGGGGTGCGCAGGATTCGCGAGCGAGGGGCCAGTTCGCGCGCAACCGCGGTCGTGCGAGGATCGTGAGAATTTCTCTCTCGTGTCGGTGTTAACGATCGATGTCGTTTTTCGTGGTGGAACCTTTGTGAAACGTCGCAAGATTCGACCCCGACGCGAAGCAGCGCGCCTCTGCGACACACGGAAACGAAGTCGGGTGCATGTTGTGGCCATGGAAATTATCAAAAATCAATGTCGGTGAGTGACGCTCTCCAAAGTTGTCGATACGTATTTACTCGATTCCATCGCGACGCTTTCGCCGCCGTCGAGAGAGAAGCGACGCGTTCGAGCGCGTCGCGATGCCCGTGCTTCGAATCGCGCGACCTTTCGGTCGAGTTCGATCCGTCGTTTTTGCTAGCACGCGTTCGAAACGGCACGCAGGGTGACCATCTTGTTCCGCCGCGTACATTTTCCTTCGATCTTATCCACGAAGCGCGAAACGAAACGTTCCGGTGAAAGATTCGCCGGCAGACTCGAAACGATCGTTCTCGTCGCTGAATCGCGCGAACGCCAGCGCTTTCTCGCCTCCGCGAAACCACCGAAACGACGATCGATCTCGTTAACCTCTAACGCGTCGTTTCGACGAAACGGAAGATACGATTATCCGGTATCGCCTCGAATCGCGTTGCAAAAGTGCTCGCCGAAACCGTGGCTCGCGCAGTGCCTCGAAACGCGGCGAACGCGTCGATCGGCGTCGAGAACCGTGAAGATGGTTTTCTCGTTGGAACACTGAAACCAGGGGTTGTCGTAATGGCGGCAAATTCGAACGCGCGCGAGTCTCGTTCGAGCACGAATCGTCGGTGCGGGCGCGTACCGACCTTATCGACCGCGAGCGAGAAGAATGACGCGTTCGTTGGACGCGAGATAGCGCGGTCGGTACCTCGCGAGCACGGTTCGCTTTTACCTTCAAACGCGTACGCCGTTCGCCGTTCGCTAAGTAGGTTATGTCCCGCGAAGAATGCCTCGCGACCGTCCAATCGTTGGCGAGGATAGCAGGGAAAAGCGACGAGACGAGTTTCGCAAAAACTGGTGTTTCCTTTCTCGTTGGGAGCGAATCGTTCGGCCGGAGCTGGCGACGTTCGAGCGTTTGACGTCACGGCGCGTCTACGCGATAATCAAGCGTAATAGATCGTATTAATTCGCGGCAATGAAATTAATTTCGCTCGTGGACGTACGCGCGCGTTGAAATTAACAGCGGCGGCGGCGGCGGTGGCGTCGGTGGTTTTAATACACGCGTGACGTCAGAATTCCAACGGTTTCGTTTCGTTTCGTTTCGTTGGGAACTCGTGCGAACCGGAACACGGCTGATAAGCGTACCATAATTTTTTTCTTCCGTTCCCTCGGTCGCGATTCGAGCTCGAATCGAAGAGACTACCGAGAACGCGCGTCGTCCCTCGAGATAAACGCTTTCGCTGGCTCGAGTTCGATCGTTAAAAAACTCAACCCACGTACGTACCTTGGATGGCGGCGAGCGAGAGCGGGCGCGCGCGCGTTCGCTCGCTAGACTCGCTGGAAGACACGCTCGACCAACGGGACACGCTGGATCTTTCTTGGCGGAAAGCGTTCTCGAGGTTCCCGAACGGTGCTTGTTCGCGCTCGTTACCGGAAAACTCGAAAAGAAACTCGCGGCCGAAAGTTTGCGGTCGCGCCGTTCTCGCGGGAAAAAAATAGCGGTGTCGGTTGTGGGTGACGTCGGTCGACGAGAGGGGATAACGCGAGAGAGGTATTCGAACAGAGAGAACGAAGCCGAGAAATCGTAACCCGTATTCGAGATCTCGTATACGGGTCAGGGACGTCCCGCGGTGCATAATTCCGCTGGCATTTTCTCTCGAGCGACCGAGCGGCGGCATCGACGGCGACAACGACGGCGACGACGGCGTCTGCCGCCGGTCGAGATTCCGCGAAACCTACGGGTACGGTTCCAAGAACGCGCAGAGTTATTAAGAAATAACCGAGAATCGTCGGATCGTACGCGATCTTTTCGCACCGGAAGGCATTCGAGGTTTTTGACATTTCCCTCGAGCGTGCGCGCGTGGCGTTCGATGGGCGGGGCGGCCGACGATCGAGGGGTGGGGGGAGCCTTCGCGTTCCTGGACAGAGCGCGCATAAACGCGGAACGCACGAAACAGAACGAAACGGAACGGAACGGAACCGAACGGAAAGAAGGTGCCTGGAACGTTCCTGGGGTTCCATGCTTCGAATTCGCTCGAACGCGTCAATGAAATTGTTGGATAATTTTCATGCGACGATGAGAATAAACGCGTCGACGCGTGGGATGAATGGGAAATGCGAGAAATGTTGGGCGAAACGAAGTTGGAGGCACGGGTGGGAAACGGGGGTAGTGTGTTAGAGGGTTGGGCGAGCGAGAGCGAGAGAGAGAGAGAGAGACGGAGACGGAGAGCCGAGGAGGCCGAGCAGGACGCGTGGCGCGTGGCGCGTGCGCGTCGACTCCGAATGCTTGAAATAGTTTAGGGACGACAGTCGAACGGAGACCGCAGTATCGTGCGGACCGTGCAGTGGTTCGCACCGAGTTTGTGCGCACGAAGGACTCTTTCGACGTCTCTCGCTGTCCCGCGCGCACTCTATTTTCCATCTGTCGTTTCTTTTTTTCTCTTTCCCTCTCTCTTATTCTTTCTCTCCTTTTCTTTTTCTATCTCATCTATCGTTCGTCTGTCCCTTTCTCTCTGTTTCTTTTGTTTTCTCTATCTCTGTCCGCGACTCCGTAACTCTTCTTTTCCTTTTGTTCGCACAAGCCATCGAAACGATCGCGCGCGTACACCGGTGCATCCTCGAGACGCACCGAAAAAGGGAAGAGACTGGAGAGCACGCGACAGCAGGTACACGCCGCTCCTCGGCTGCTGCGAGCGCAGCGGTGCGGATCGTTCGCGTGGGTCGCGTGGGTCGCGTGCGTTTAAACAGGACGACAGGATGCGAGCGCGACCGTCGATCGCGACGACTCGCGTCGTTCGTGGTCGGTGATTCATCGAGGCTCGTTACCGCTCGCGGGGACGCGCCGCCTGGTCGAACCGATAACCAGGGGGTCCCGGACGGTCTTGACGTCACCGGTCGCGTTCGCGATAACGCGTAGGCAAGCGTACCGGTCATTAGGCGTATCTCTATTCTGCGTTCTTAGATTCTCTCCGGTTTGCTCACTCGGGACTTTGACCGAGAACGAATCGCTTTATCGCAATTCGAAAAGGTCGACGAAAGACGTTCGATCCGCCCTCGTACAAATTTGGACGGGAATCGTTTCGCTTCGTCTCCGATTCCACGCGACCCGGTTAAACGATTATCGGCGGAGAGATCGGTCGCGGCGCGATTCCTCGACGAAAAGTTTGTCGATCGAGACAACGATATCTCCGTTGTATCGCTCTCGGCTCTCGGCTCTCGGCGAACTTCCGAGACGGAAAGAAAGGAAGGAAGGAAAGAAGCTAGGCGCGTACAGAAGAGAACGAGAGAGAGATAGATAGAGCAAGAGAGAGAGAGAGAGAGAGAGAGAGAGAGAGAGCGGAGGATCGCGATCGCGGAACGCGTCCTCGCCGCTTCTAAAGATACCCGACATACCCGTACCGTAGGGACGCGATAAACCGAGTGTGCCCGGGGGTATAGGTGTTCCACCGATGTAGCCGAGGGCGGAGGAGAAAGAGGAGAAGAGCGAGGGTATCGGGAAAACGGTCGTGGAACGGGAGGACGGCGGGGATACAGGCGAATTTCCAACATCGGTCGGCGTAGCGCAGTGCATGCGCGGCGCCTCGCGAGGAAACAGTAAGAGAGGATCAAATCCTGTCGACGATCTCCCTCCCTCTCCCTCCGTAGCTGTCGCTCTTTCTCTTTCTATTTCTCCCGCATCCGTCCGAAGCACGCGCGCGCACCCGGCTTCTTTCTTTCTCTCGTTTTCTCTCGTTTTCTCTCGTTTTCTCTCGTCGTTGCACCATCGTTCTCGAGCCCTCAAAACCGAGTCCTATTTCCCCCGAGCCGCGCTCTTCTTCTCTTATCCTTTTTCGAACTCGTCTACCCCTGGAGAAGGAGTAACAGGAGAAAGAGGAGAAAGAGGAGGAGGAGGGGTTCCCCTTCTCTCCTCCCCCACCCGTGGTCCGGTCGTCGTTGCCCCTCCCCATCTCCGACTACCCCTCCCCCTTGGCGACCGTCGGTGTTTTACACACATAATACTACCGTCGGTTACACTGGCTGGTCGGGAACTCTGGTCGGGTGTCGAAGGAAAGCTCTCCGTGTTCCGGGGGCCGCGTGTATTTTCGTGCGGTGCGGGCCTCTCTCCCTCGGGTTCTTTTCGTTGGTTCGTTGATTCGTCGATTCGTTGGTTCGCCGGTTCGTCGATCGGTCGGTCGGACGGTCGGTCGGACGGTCGGTCGGTTCGTTTCAGTTTTCGGTAGCTGTTTGCACGTCGACGAAAGACGTCCGTCGCGCGGTTATCTGGCGCGCGCGGGGTGATCCGAAACCTGGAAACGACACGAACAAGGGAGAGGGGGGGTTGTGCGTCGCTCCGTTATCTCCGTCGATTTGGCTGGCTGGTTGGTTGATTTGCTCGCTCTCTCGTCCGTCGTCCACCGTTCGCCGTTCGCCGTTCGCTCCTCTCTCCCTCGTCCGACTCGCTCGTATCGTTCGTATCGCGTGTACGATTTCGAGACGAGAACGCGTTGTCCTCGTCTCTGTCCGTCCGTATCTCGGTAACGAAGCGGGACGAACGGAAGCGGCGCGTCTCGAGAGCGAGAGGATCGGCCGTGTACGCCGTACGTTCTCGTTTGTCTTCCTTTTTCACCCGTCCTCTCCCGTTCTCTCCCGTTCTCTCGTTTCTTTTCTTTCCTTTCTTTTTCGGCAGTCCTGTTCTCGCGGTCGTAGTCCAGGCAGCAGCGGCGACAAGCGGCGGCAGCCGGCAACATACCGAACGAGAGAACAGCCGGGCGGTCGGTCGTTCGTTCGTTCGGTCGTTCGGTCGTTCGTTCGCTTGTTCGTTCGTTCGTTCGTTCGTTCGTTCGTTCGTTGGTACGTTACGATCCGTTCGGTTGATCCGTCTCTCTTTCCTCGTTTGTGCGCGTCCGTGACACGGTGTATATTTCTCTGTCCAGGGAATCGAGCGAATCTGTCTCTCTCTCTCTCTCTCTCTCTCTCTCTTTCTCACCCTCTCTCGCTCTTCTCGTAGATCTCCCTCTCTCCCTCTCGACCCTTGTACGCGTTCTCTCTCTCTCTCTCTCTCTCTGTTTCTGTCCGTATCTCGCACGATCTTCGTCTCTCCCTCTCTAGTTCTCGCTCTACCCCGCGTTTCTCCAACGTACGTACGGCTCGCGTTCGTTCGTGGTTGCGAGTACGAGTGCCACCGAAACCGCGGATAAATGTGTCGGTCACGGTACAAGACGTGAAGCGGGGGCATACCACGGCAAGTGAGTATATTTTTAGTGGCAAGCGCGAATCGCTAACCAGAGTGGTATAAACGGCGCGCAGTGGCCCGATGAAGCGGCGTATGTGACATCAAATTTCTCTCTCTTGCCACCGGGAAACGACACCGAGACATCTTGCTGACCATCCGCGGTGAGTAGATCGGTCCCAACAGCACCTGCTCTCTCTAACCTTCCGTCGATTGATTCGCCATTCCGTTTTCCCCACGCGCACGCAAACGCGTACACCTATACACACATACGCATACACGCGCACGCATACGTACGTGTATTCTCTCTTTCTCTCTCCTCGTTCCCCCCACCCCTCCGACGCCTCACCGATCTTGCCCAACTCTCCCTTCCCACGTAACCACCCATCTATCGCGTTCTCTCTCCATCTCTCTCCGTCTCTCGCTTGTCACATACACGCGCGAGAATCTTCGATTTCCACTTGCCGAAAAGTCTGCGTCGCCTCGCTCGTTCGCGAAGAGACGAGCGTCGCGACGCGTTCTAGAACGCGAATCTCGTTCGAATAGAACGGGGTCCGACTCGAGATTCGCGATCGTTTGGCGTATACGCCTAGGAGTCGTGTTTCTCTCTGCCTTTGTCCCTCTCTTGGGTCAATGAGATAGAGAGAGAGAGAGAGAGAGAGAGAGAGAGAGAGAGAGAGAAAGAGGGAGGAACCACCCTTTCGGAGAGGGCCGAGAAGAGCGGAGGTGTCCGGGATACGACGACGATGGTCGTCGCTCGAGGGTCGGTTCGAGACGCGAGACACGTGTCGTTCGATGCCGATTCGAGCCCTTGCCTCTTGTATCGCCATTTCCCCGGGTCGGGCTAGCTCGTCCACGCGACTCGGCGCTGTTCGCCGTCGCGTCTCCGTCGGTTGGCATCCCCTGGTCCCCTCGTGCCCGAAGGCACGCGATACCCCGAGAGACATTACGAAAATTATGTAACCGTCGTCGGCACGGCCGCGCGAGCGTTCGGCCGCGCGATCTCCCGTCCTTCGGGCTGGTTCCTCTCCTCTTCCTGTGTTCCTCTTCTCTTCCTCGACCCGGCCACCGCCACCGCCACCGCCACCGCCACCGCCATCGCCATCGTCGGTCGCGGCGCCTCCCCTGCGCCGCTCCTCTCGCGGCTCCCTTCCACCCCGCCCATCCTAGATCGTACCACTTCTGCTTCGCGGTTGAACATTATTTCGGGAGTGCCAGCCAGCCTGCCAGCCTGCCGGTCTGCCAGACTGCCAGCCAGATCCCGATGCACCGAGACCGACGGAGACGACGGAGACGACGGAGACGACGGAGAACCAGCGCCCGACGAGCCCGACGAAGACGCGCTCTGTCTCCTTGTACCCTCCCCGCTGACCCCTCCGCCACCGATGCTCTCCTCTTTCTCCTCGCCCTCGTCGTCCTCGCAACCCACCCCTTCTCTCGGTCGACTCACCTCGTGTGTCCCGGGATCGAGCAGGCGCATTATCGCACCGGCCCGCGCGCAGCTTTTCCGTACCCGTTTCGCGTCCTCTCTTTCTCTTCTAGCTCCCTCTCCCTCCTCTCTCTCTCTCTCTCTCTATCTATCTATCTATCTATCCGTCCATCCATCCATCCATCCATCCATTCTCCTCTCACCCTCTTTTCGTATCTCCTTTTTCTCTGTTTTACTCGTTCCCTCGTTTCGCGTACCCTTGGAAGAGAAAGCGCGTCGATCGAATCTCTCTTCCACGAGTCCGCGCGCGCGAATATTCTTCTGGATCGTCGCTTCCGCGTCCGCCGCTCTTCCGATGACCGTTCGACGCTTCGAGCGTCGACTTTGGCAGCCTCGAAAACTCCGTAAAATCAAAGTCGAAGCGTCGAGACGAGTAAAAAGTACTCTCCGAACGTTCGCGCGACGAATCCTCGAAAATTGGACGCGCTCGACGAACGGGTTGCGGAGAAAAAGAATGCCCGAACCGTGTCCTGGACGAAAAATCAATATTTTCGTTCGGGGTACGTTAACGACCGGTGACTTTCCAGCGATTCGTCTTCCACCCGGCGAAGCTCTCGTCGCCGTTCTCTAACCACCTCCGAAAAGTCCCGATTTTCGGTTTCTTGGGAATTTAGCGAGAAAACGGAGGATCGTAACGACAACGTCTTTGTCGCACGCTGCGCGAAAGGTACGCACGCACACGCGTACAGACGGATGACGGTGTAAAGGCGAGGCTTGGCTCGCCTCGCCTCGCCTCGCCTCGCCTCGCCTCGCCTAGTCCGCGGCGAAGCCTGACCTGAATGCATCGCGACGGACGGACGATCGGCCCGAGTCGATGCGAACACAGAAGATACAGAAACTGGAGCGATAAAAAGAAAGAACGGATCGAAGATTCGAGAACAGATAACGAACTCGACGTCCGCGCGTTCTCGAACCGACGGCGTTCTTTTCCGAGATGAAAATCATTCTACCCTCTGCTCCGAGGTTCAAAGTTTCCGCAGGCGTCGGGTCTCGACGCGCGATCGCGCGAACGGAATCGCAACCTGCCGTCGCTCGAGTCTGCTTGTCTGCTGATCGTTTTTTGGTTAGTTTTCGAAATCCGTCTCGATTCGTAGTCGATCCCGCGTGGGTTACGTAAAGCTCGGGCCGTACAAGAGGAAGAGCAGAGAGGACGAGGCCGCGGAGAAGGAGAGGAACGAGAGGAGAGCGGAGACGGAGGAGCCGGTAGGAGCGGAAGAAGCCGAGAGGAAATGTTGTTACAACGGGATCCACCGATGATTCGGTGGTAAACGGAAGCCAGACAGGCTCGGGTTACAGCAACGCGGGGGAACCGAAATTAAACGGAACTCGCCGTGGCCGCGGGCCTCTCGTTCGCTTCTCTCTCTCTTGCCCTCGCCTCGCCTCTGCTCTTCTCTTCTCTTCTCTTCTCTTCTCTTCTCTTCCCTTCTCTTCTCTTCCGTGGTCTTGTGCTCGAAACGAGCACGTTTTCCGCGCCGGGGAATATTTATTTTCTCGGGCAGCGCGATCTCGGATTACCGGGAACGGCACGGACGGACGACCCCGTCGGCCGCGTATCGCCCAGAGATTTCCGCCGCGAAGCAGCGAAACCGCGCCTACTCGGGGCCATCGTTTGCCCCGGCGGGCCCTCGCGAATTCGCAAGAGCGCGCCGGCCCCACGAAAACGTTTCGAATAGGTTTTCGTTTTCGTTTTCGTTTATGCTCTCGAGGGCGATCCGAAGCGGTTCCAGGGCAAAGGACGGTCTCGCTCTGGACGTCGGGGCTCGGATAAATCCGATCGTAGCGGAGGCTGGCTCGCATCGTCGGAGAGAGAGCCAGTTGGTCCGGTCCGGCCGTGCGCTCGGTTCGCCGCAGTAGAAAGGGTCGCGATTAGTCAGACCCGAGCGGTCCGGTCCCTTTGCCGGCCTTTGCGATACTCTTTGCACCATGAAATGTGGGTCGCTTCGGACGTTGTCGATGTTTGCGCCGTGCAAGCTGTCGAGCAACCGAGAAGCCGAGAAGCCGAGAAGCCTCGGGCTCGTTTTTCGCGGGTTCAACGTTTCCACGCGCGAATCCTCGCCGTTTGCCCGGATATTCGCCCCCTTTCCATGCTCGTTCTTTTCCAATTAGAAACGCGAGACCGCGCACGGATTCGGCGTCTCCGCGTCTAGATTCGGAAAAGACGTTCTCGTTCTTCTTCTTCTTCTTCCTCCTGCTTCTCCCGTTTTCTCCGTTCGATCGAAAGGATATTTCCAGCCGCTTTCCCGCCCTTTTACCGCTCGAGAGCGCGATACGATGGGAGCTTCTCGTTCGCTGCACCGCCGATCGAACGCCCTCGTCCGTTTTTGTTCGCGCGACACGGGGAACAACGCGCGATCGTCTGGCGCGAACGGTAATTCCTCGGAGACGTCGTCGTATCGCGAAATTTCCGTTTTCGCTCGACCAGCGAGCACCTGGCGCGCGTCGTCGAGGAACGATCGGCGGACCGAACGAGACGACGCTCGTCGTCGCGTCTTCTCCGTCGACGAATCGCCGCGAAACGCGAGGGAATTCGGCGGTGGTTCGCGACTACTAATAATAACGATCGTTTTGTTCGGAAATAAAGACGACGAACCTTTTGCGCTCACCTAATAATCGTGCATGAAATTCCTCTCCCCATCCGTGCGGCGTCTATCCCCGCCACCGCGTCGGCGGGCACACGCCGTCGCTCCCCGATTCGCTTTGTCCTGAAATACATCGATGGCTGCCTCTGTCTCTCTTCTCTCTCTCTCTCTCTCTCTTGCACACATACATTCACTCGCTCACCCCTCTCCCCTTCTCTCTCTCTCTCTTGCTCTGGCCATGCTTCCCCTTCGCGCCCTCGTCGCCTCTCTCTCCCCTTGCGACGAGCCCCACCATGAGTCGATCTCTTTCCCCGTCGCGCGTTCGCTCTCCGTCCTCCTCTTTGTCCTGCTTTCATAGTATCGACCCAATACGGTTGACCTAGACTCACTTGCAAGGAAGTGTACTCAACCTTTGACACTTACTCGCGCGCGCTGACGAAACCGGCCCCCCGTTGCCGACCGACCGACCGACCGATCGATCGATACCCCGGTCAAAACTAATTACGCGCGTGGAAATCGGCCTGGTCCGATCTCTCTCTCTCTCTCTCTCTCTCTATCTATCTATCTATCTATCTATCTATCTCTCTCGCTATATATCCCGCATCCCGACGAGATGATGCTCGGTCTGCACGGCTCCGTGCGCTGCGCGCTGTGTGCTGGTCGTCACCCTGCCCCCGATAATCCCCATCGGTTGGCTCGGTTTCAGCGAGAGCCGATTCGAACCGAAGCTTTTTGGCGTGCAGACGCGAGCACGGAGGCGGCCACCAAACACCGTCACATTTCAGCGATCCGACGGAACTCGAGTCGACGATCCCTGTCGATCGATGCGTTCGAAACGACCACGAATTTCGGGAGCTTTCCATCGATTACGAACGACTCGACCGGAAGAACCGTTATCGGGCTCCCGGAACTCGCAGGATCGTCGCCGCGACGCACGGCGAAACAGCATTCTGTCCGCGAAAAAGTTGGAGATTCCGGTTCCGTCGGATCGCCGACGTTTTACGTCGCGCGCTGGACATCCGTCGAGCCCTTCGTAGCCTGGATACTTGGAATCGTCGAAGAGTCGATCGGCGATCCCCGTTTCGATCGTCGGATCCCGAACGCGCATCGGCCGACGTTCCGTTACGGTTTTGCATGCCTCTCCGATGAAAAGTTAAACCGTAGCCATGAGTATATCGACCTATCGACCCGTATCGGAGGAGCGGAGCCGTACGGCCGCGTAAAGAACCGCGCAGCCGGTTTCCGAGGAACGGGCCTGCAACCTCCGCTTTTCGAGTCGACTCGCAGAAGCGAGCAGGTTCTCTCGCTTCCGTCGGGCAAACGACTCCGCGAAGCTACCCGCCGTAACCCGTTTGGTCGTTTCTTTGGAATTCGTGGAGACTCGCGCGGCTCGCTAGCGCAAACGTAAACGCAAACGTAAACGCGAACGTAAACGTAAGCGTCCGTCGAGCACACGCGAAATAATTGAAAACATCACGGGGTCGCACGCGTGCGCAATAATATTCCGCCGTGTCGTGCCGGTGTCGCCGCCGGTTCCCGTGGTCTTATTTTAGGATGTAATCGACAGTCTCGCGAGGGAATCGATCGAGAGGGGTGCACGTGCCGCGAATTCATCGATTCGAGCCCCGTCGTCGTACGTTACCGTTCAGCCGACCGCCGGAAAGCGCGATCGCTTTCGAGAAAGAATCGGACGAGCTCGCGGTCGAAAAGAGCATCGATCCGATCGATCGACTGCGAGAAAGAAGGGCCAAACGGACACGACGAAATTCCGAAACGTTTCGAATCTTTCCCTTGTAACGTCGACGAGGCTGGTTCCGAAGCGGCGAGCCTCGCGACCGCGCGCGCTTTCCTGCCAGCTGACGCCTCTTTCGCATAACAGGTGCCTTTCATTTGCGATTCCGTGCAAGCAATCGCGGGGATCGATTCGGAGCGGATTCGCGAACGAGTCCAGCGGTTCCCTCGGATCGACCTCTCCGCGATTCTCTCGCTTGCTCCTCCGGAAGCTCGTCGATGGAATTTTCGCGACGTTCGACGAACCAGGATGACTGCGATTTTCGTCCGAATCGTAGGCACCGTGGCGCGACGTACGAATCGCTCTCGGCAGGTGTACCGTGCGCAACTTCGATTCGAGTCGTGGTTCAAGGCTGCTTCGATCGCGACGACCGTCCGCGATTCCCCGTTCCCGCGCCGAGCAGGGTCCAGGGAAGCCCGTTCGAACTCGTCGGCCTTCGTCGATTTCTTCCACTGGAAATTTCGAGTCGAAAAACTCGAGAAAATGTCTGTAGAAGATGCCAGAAGACGCTCGGCGAAAACGACGTCGTTCCGCGACGAAGATTCGTCGTCGTCGTCGTCGTCGTCGTCGTCGCGAAACGATCCATCGGACCGACGTAATTTGGTTCAAGGGCAATTTCGACCCCCTTATCCGGCTCTACCCTTTTACCAGGAAGCGTATCTAGTTGCCGTGTGCGGCTGGTACGCGTCACGATGGCTTAAAAATAACTAGACACGTGTGGGAGACTAGCGGAGCGTGCGCCGCCTCCAGAAATAAAGCACAGCGGCCCGCCGCGCCGATTAACTTTTTCCACGGTGAAACGGCCGGTTTTCCTCGCGCGCATCGTCCGCCGCCGCCGCCACCGCCGCCACCGCCGCTCGAATATCCAGAAACCGAACCGGAGAGAAACGGAGAGAAACGGAGAGAAACGGAGCAACGGATAAACGGATAAACGGAGCGCGATGCACCCTCCGAGGCCCCGGCGGTTTTTCACCGGGCGTCGGCTATCCGCGCCGACGGATATATCGCCGTCTTCCTGTTAACAGGACCGCGAGCTTATTTTAACGCTCGCCTAGCCCGCCTCGGCCTGGAAACTAGCTTTCTCGGACATCCGAACCGTCTCCCTTCCTTCCGCCCGCCCTCTCCCAACGGTTGTTTCGCTTCTCGGCTCTGCCCGAACGTTGATAATCTCGAAAAATCCAACCAACGGCAACGTCCTGCATTTTCTCTGGAAATTTTTCCGCGAAGCGCGATAACAACGAGAAAAATATTGAATTTTTCGCAGCAGTTATCGGAGATAACCGCTCCGTAGATATCGAACGTTTAAAAGTTTTCGCGTGAAAGCGTCCAAGGGCCGGAGATGCGGCGAAACGCGGCTCTGGCGATGTTCCTCGGTCGGATGAAATATCGGTTCTCGTCTGGCTGCGAGCCACTTTGCCGTGTGCTTCTTACTCGAAACCGTTCTATTCGTAAATTCGCGCGTCGCGCGCCGACAGTTATGGTCGGTGCGGGGTAGCGGTTCTTTCCTCCGAAATCCGACGGAACTTTGCCCGGCAAATGGGTCGGCGAGAACAAGGAGAAACGAAACGAAAAGAAACGAGAAGAGAGGGGACGCGGGTGGATTTCGGCTTTCGGCTTTCGGCTTTCGGAAAACCGGAGGCGACCTTAAGACCGGGCAGGGTTCTAGGCTCTCGGTTTCGCCGATCGTGGAAGAGGCGGGCGACGAGGCAATTAGTCGCGGCAAACAGGATGATTCACGGCCACGAAACGCGTTCGTGATCGAGGATCGTTCGGGCGAAAGGTCGACGCTCGGACGAGACAAAGCTTTCCGCTCCCGGTGCCGGTTTGATAATGTCGCTTGTCCACGGTCTCGGAATAATTGGATGGAAACCGATACGATATCGGGGAGAGAAACGGAGAGAGAAAGAGCCTTTCTTTCTCTCGGCGCGCGCGCGCGTTCGCGTTCGTACGCGCGATATCGCGCTCCCAATCCCCGACCAGCGGGTTTCTTTTTTCCCCGGTCGAGAGATCGGCCGGCCAGAAAATATTGATCGCTAGCGCGGGGGCGCGCGGGGACGCGCGGAGCCGAAAAGCTTCGCGTCGAGTCGACTCGCTGTCTCGCGATGTCGCGTCGCTTCGTCGGTTCGTCGGTTCGTCGGTTGATGCTTTGGCAAGGGTTTCTCGCAGCCCCGGGCTCGGGCTCGACGAGGTCCGCGCGCGCGACCATCCGCCAACTTTCTCGTCTCGCAACCTTCGAGAATCCTCCTCTTCCTTCGAGCACCTTAGCCACGCGATCGCCGAGCTCCGTTGCGCGATTCTTCGCCCTTTCGCCCTTTCGTCCGTTTCCTCCTGCACCGCGAGACCTGCACGCGGAACCGGAAAGGGTCGGGATCGACCCTCCTCCGAAGATCGATCTTTGCCGACGTTTTCGCCGCGTCCGAGCGCCGAGCGCAGAGTCCAGGCTCGCGATTCCTAGACTCGTACCACTGAAACTCGTCTTCTCGTTTCTGGCCGCGGCGATCGGACCGGCGAACTATTCGGCGATTCGGAATCGGCGAGGAAACGCATCTTTTTCGACAAAATTTAAACGAAGAGCAGCCTTTGTCGCGTCGACTTCGAGGATCGGTCCCTCTCGAAGTCGGACAGCTTCGCGCAACGCCGAGATCGGTGCCGATGCGAAACGCTTGATCTCGGGGGGAATCCTCGTCGTTCTCGCCGAGAATGCCGATGAAAGGTGTTCGCGAACGAGCGGCTCGGGCGGATCGCGTCGAAACTTTAATTAAAAACTAGCATCGATTAGCGATACGATGCTCTCGCTCTCTCTCTCCGTGCACGTGTGTGTTCGGGCGTGTGTATGCGCACGTGCATCCCTCTTTCTCTCTCCCCCAGCGTTTATCTGAAACTGTTTGAATGGTACAGTCTGACCCAGTTTCGCCGGTGGGACGGCCCACATATAGCCGACCTTCGTTATTCCATTTGCTTATTACGGAAAGACATTTGAAACGCGGCGCTCGGCACAGCGCCGCTCCGCTTCGAAGCGAACCGAGCAGAGCGGATCAATTATCGGTAAGAAAGGGAAATATCAGCGATTATAATCGACGCGCCGAACAACGGAATCGGGAGGAGGCGGCGGCGGAGGAGAAAGAGGAGGAGGACGAGTCGGCCGCGGCTTTTATAATATGCTCGGGGATAGGAAGCCGTGTAATTACCTGACGCGTATGTTTTCAAGGTTTCCCTGGTTCGTGGCTTGCTGGAAAAGGCCGCGCACGGCTCGCGAACCGAGTTCCGTCGATTACTTCGGAAAATCGTGTTCGCTCCGCCCACGACGATCGCTCGTTCGTTAAAATTGCGGAAGATCGCTTTCGATCCTCTCGGCCGTTCGTCTCTCTCTCTGTCTCTCTCTCTCTCGACGTCTTTCGACCGGTCCGATGAAACTTTTCGAGCGACGCCGGAGGAGGAGGAGGCCTCTCGAACCTTTCGGCAAATTGGCCGGAAACGCGAGAGGGTTGATTTTTGCGAAGCGACGCGTCGACGACGAACGAAGCGGAACCTCCGGTTCGACGGAGCGTTCGATCGGTTCACGGTCGTCGAGGGGGAGAAAAGTTTTCGCGTAAAGTCGGCTCTCCGCTTTAAACGATCGGGGAACAAAGAAGCTTGAGAAACACTGCCGGGGTTTACGTTGGAGCGGCTCGTCGCGACGCGAAGCGACGAGGCGAGGCGAGGCGAGACCCGGAGAGCGTCGAGAGACCGCGCTTTAAAGTGCAATTTCCAATACATCTCGAGGCCTCTTCGGCTGCACTAGCGTCCTTAATGCGCGCATAGTTGATAGGGATCGATAGCTGGAATTATTTTTGCGCTGTCTTTCGTGACCCATTTTTCACGGCGCGCGCGACGCTCTTCACGATTCGCGTTAATTCCCCGCCGACCCTCTCGCGGCCCCTCCCCGTCGCGGAACGCAGCGCCGAGGGTTCCCGTCCCTCTCGCCGATTCGATTTCGTTGCTCTCGCTCGCGTTTTATCGTCCGCGGTCCGCGATTCGTAACCTGTTATGGAAGACCAACAACGCGAAATCAAGGACGCCGCTTATTATTGCTAAGGGCTTCGATACCGATCGATACCGTATAATCCAAGTGGCGTGCAACGCTTTCGTCCGCTCTCGGACACCGATTTCTCTCTCCTTCTCGTTTTCCTTTTCGTTTTCGCACGCTAACGCTCGCGTCGAACGCCGCGCACCGCCTTCTCGTTCGACCGGAAGCGGTTTCGGACGATCCGAGTTTTTCGAGGATACGCGACCCTGTCCGATAAGTTTCGCGATCTCTACCCCCGTCGCCGTGGATCGTCGCGCGTTCGCCTCGGTTAAGGGCTCGAGTAGCGAACGGGGCGGCCTCGTTGTTGGTTCCTGGCCGGACCCGTGCCACTGGCGAGTAACGAGGGAACGCCCGGATCGATAGCAGTTTAAAAAGAACAAAGAAGCGTCGGGGCGGCGTCGAGGCGTCGGGGCGTCGGGGCGTCGGGGCGTCGGGCGTCGGTCGCCGCGTTGCGTCCGACGCTTTTAATTTCCTCTTCATCGACGTCCGATGTGAATTAACCTTATTGTCGCGCGTTTAACGGTTTATTTAGCATTCCGGTCTAATCTTAACCGGCGCATTAAATCGCGCGTAATGGTGTCACGATTGTTACGCTCGCCCCCGTAACACTTTCGTCGCTCGCGAACAAACGAACGAGCAAACGGGCGAGGAGAGACAGACCCCGGGTCCCGTGTACCTACACGCTCGACGGGAGTATTTATACGGCGACCGGCGCGGAGCGGGGCGGCACGCGTCCGATATCAAATTAATATTAACGACCAACCCGAGCGCGCCGCGAAACTACCCAGAAATCCCTCGGATTCGTTCGATCGTTCCTATCGCTGCTATCCTTGTCTCGCGACCGCCAATTTATTAAACAGCTTCGTACACCTTGAGCGTGAAAAGTAGATTCGACCGACGAACGACCGTTCTTTCCTGAAAAAGGTTTCCGTCGTTTCTCTCATTGTCGACCGCTTTCCGATCCTCCTACAAATTATCGAAAAAGAATATCGACGTCTTTGCCTCGTTCGACGACGGAAGAAACGCGGAACACGTCCGATTTCGACGTCCGTCGAAAGTTCTCCGGGTTGACTGAAAAAGTTGAAGAACGATCCTCGGTCGGAGAAGTTCGCGTCGCGTCCGAGCGGGCCTTTTATTTATAATTTCTAGAGCCGTGGGAAACGAGTCGATCCCGCGCCTCGGCGAACTTTTCGCTGAGTTTTCCGTTTATTTTTAGCCGGCCAAGTTCGTTAAGCGGAGAAAGCGAACGTCTGCGCCGCCGACTCGTCCGATCGGTCGAGCCATCCGTCAAATGTTTCTCGTTTCGCCGCGACGACGTCGTTCCGCCTTCGGAAACGAATCCTTTAACACCGTTGCGCTCGATTCGTAGCTGCTACGATTTTCTTTGCTTTCTTTCATCTTTTTTTCTAGTTGATCGCGCACTCGATAAAGCACACGATTATTATTCTCGGAGTGCAGCGCGAAATAGACTGCGGCCTGTCGGGAATTTTCTAAATATAAAGTTCCGCGGTGAATTTCTTCGGGGAATAGGCGAGACGACGAGCACCGTTCGATTCCGCTGGACTCGGAAGGGTGAGGAGGAGAGACGGAGATGGACGGCTGCAGAGGGAATCGGAGAGCGTGCGTGCGTGTACAAGAGGAACAGAGAGAGAGAGTTGGTCGGGCTTTTTGTCGTTGGATGATAATACGAGCCGCGTATCGATCGGCCATCCGGCAAGATTCGTGACGTAATAACACTGTATGCGTCACAGTTCAGGAACTCGAGACGTCCTGGTCCAGCTTCCCAGCGAGACACCGAATCGCGCGAAAACTGATCCTCTCTCCGGTCGAAGGTCCGCCGAACGCGACGGACCGACGACGGTTCGCTCCCGAATCGCAAAATGTCCAACGAATTCAAGAGAAAAATCGACTCCGCGATCAACGAGATCCTCTCGGAATCTTTCGCTCTCGCGGGAACGAGCAACGGCGCGGTTTTGGGCGTGGACGACTCTGTAGACTGGCCAAACGTTAGGGCAGTCGGGTAAAAATAAACAGGTTCCGTCGAATCTGTCGAAATTTTCGAAATTACCGTACGAAAAACCCGTGGTCCCACTGTCGATCTTTGTGATTCGGTACGAGCGAGCAGCAATTTTGCCACTACGGTCGACGAGAACGCGAGCGGCACTCGACACGCTAATCGATGCGGTCCGAGTTTCGAGCAGAAAAGTTCCGTCGCGATCGACGACGGCTCGCTGTCGGACCTGGAAGAAATCGCGAAATTCGTGCACGCGGAAAAACGGAAAAACGGAAAACCGAGCGGGAGGGTTCGTCGTCTGGACGAGTATCGGACAGCCTGCTCGTACGACGAGACTTTCGCGGAAACTGGGTCGCGATCGCAACGATTCCGTTTGGCGAAAATCTTTGATCCGTCGAAGCACGGTTTCCTCGATAACGAGCGGTGCTTATCGGTTTCCATCGTCGCGGCGGATCGCGACGAATCGCGATCGTCGAATCGGCGGACACTCGATGAAATCGTCGTCGCGATGATTCACCGAGAACGAGAATAACGCGATGGATTCTTCGCGCGAGGCGTCATAATCGAAACGAGAGAGGAATTACGAACGGAACGGGGCTCGGTCGGACGACAACCGATACGCGCTTACCGGCGTCGAACGGAGCCGATCGGTATTCGTCGCGCGACGACCGCGTTCGATGCGGGTTCGTGGAATCGCAAAGTATTGCGCGTTCGATGGGTCGAAACATTGTCTCTCCGTTTATCTTTGCGCGTTACGCGAATTCTCTTCTCTGCGTACGCTCGAGGGCGGCGCCGGAGCTCCGAGAGAGAGCGAAGTCACGCCCCTGCCGAAAAACGCAGGACGGAGCGTTGTCGCGGTTTCGAAAATCGGATGAAATCGTTGTTTCGCCGATCGGACGAACGCGATATTTAAATTTCGATCGGTTGGGAGTCGCGCTCGGTATCGTCGCGCTTCCGTGGGCGGTCTCGGGACGTCGGAGCTCCTAAAGCCACGCCCCTGCGGGGACCGAAGCCGCGCCCCTCGGAGCCGCGTCGTCGTTTCGCCACGGAGAAGCATCGATCGTGGAATGCGTTGAAACGTCGCGCACAACTTGTTCGCGGAAACGAAAAGGAGAGAAAACGAGGCGAGGCGTCGTCGAAAATCGTCGAAAATCGTCGAAAATCGTCGAAAATCGTGGAGAGCGTACGTTCGAGACGAAATCGTCTCGATAGCGTAGGTTTCTGCTTATCGGTCCGCGGACGATTCCATCGGTCGGTAAATCGTTCGGCTCGGCCCGTTGTCTCCGTTATCAATGTCCGATCGATCGACGCTGCGGATTACCGGGTTTTTTCTCGTTTCCTTGCGCGGACGCCGAGAGATAAAGGAAAAAGGAGGGTAGTGTGTCTCCTGTTATCGCGTAACGCGAATGCTTCGCGGGCCGTGTAACCGATAAACCACGGCCGACGATCGAACGGCAAAGAAAGCGGACGCGCACACGCAAACACGCGCTCCCGCTCCCGCTCCCGCCGCCGTTTCCGTGCGTACGCGCGTACACGCTCTCCGCCGGACGAAAGACGAAAGACGAAAGACGAAAGATGAAAACGTTTGGCGTCCAACGGTATGCCGCGGCTGGCGAAGAATCGCTAGTCCGAGATCCCGCAAAGAAACGCGCAAATCCGCGGAGTATAGGCATTTTACGGACACGTCGATAAAATATTTTTATTTCGAACCGTGACTACGATCGCGCGATTCTGTTTGCGCGCCGTTTGACGCGCGAGCGATTCGAAATAGGATTCCGAGAGTCTCGAGATCGCGATATCGCGAAAAACTTTTATTCGCTGAACGCGACTCGTTCCTTTTCGCGGAAGACCGTTCCAATCGCCGAGCGCGACGATTCCTCGAGCCACTGGTCGGAACGCTATCGAATGCAAAACGGAAAATCATTATTTTACGCGCGATCGCGAGAAACGATCGTTCCGAGGAAAAGGTTCTCGCGGATCTTGGAACGAATAGACGAATAGGCGAAGAGGCGTCTCTCGGTCGCAACGGTCGCGACGTCGGCTTATCGTCTGTTAGTCCGGGGGCCTTTGTTTCCTTCGCTCCCGTCTCGCGAAACGCATCCGCCTCGTTCTTTGGTTTCGCGAGATCCCGATTGACGTCACAATGCGAACGCATCAACGTCACGAGAGTTTACACGATACTTTACTTCGGCTTGTTATCAATCGGTTTGCTTTGTAACTCGCTAAGAGCACGGCCGTCGTATCTCGAGATCCGTCGGCGACGCGTTATTAACGACGCTATCGCGCGCGCGTTTGCCTCCGAATAGACACCGCTCGCCTCTTTCTCTCTTTTCCTCTCGCCCACCGTCGGTCCGATCGTCTGTCCGTTCGTCTGTCCGTCGGTTTCGTCACGACGATTCGATAAACGAGTTTTTGCGGAAGAGCAGACGCGTCCAAGTCTCCCGGCACCGTCCGTGTCCCCTCGGGACCTTGAGTTTATAAATATTCGACTGTCCGCGAGCCGCGAGATCCGTGAGAGAGCCGAGAGAGCGGAGAGCCGAGAGGACCGAGAACCGCGAGCTGCACATTTTCAAAACGCGATAGACCTCGCCACCGTAAGTAGGTTCTTTGCCGTACTTTGAATAGAAATAGCCGGGCGAGGGTTCTTCGGGTGGTTGTTCGCCTCGCGGGCCTAGAACCGACGAGAACAAGCCACCGCCTCTCTTTCTCTTCTCTCCCGCGAATTCTCCTAGGGCCGCGAGTTTCTTTCGATCCGCGTTTAGATCGAGTCCGATTCGAAATGCTTCGAACGCTCCCGAGATCGATCGACGCTCGCGCGGACAAGGACGAAGCGGCGACGCCTCCGCCGTTTCGAAAGTCCGTGGGAACGTTTTGGAGGACGTTCGTCGAGTATCCGAGAGATCGCGAGGACGGACGCGAGGAGCGCGAGGAGCGCGAGCCGCGACGTTCCAGCCAGACGAAATACGAAAGAATCTTTCCCCGGCTGAGTCTCTCGACGAGATACCTACGTCGGACTCGTAAAATCCTAGTATCCGGAGGGAGTACTCGTAAAACCACGGTATATCTGGACCAGACCTCGTAAAATCGGATCGTTCGGCGCTGGCGCCATCGATCGGCCGAGATCCGCGGACTCCGCTGTGCTCCGAGGCCTCGAACTCTCCGAAATCTTGGTTTCGTTTCTGTACGAGCCGAGCCAAGCCAAGCCAAGCCAAGCCAAGCCGAGTCGAGTCGTTCGAGAAACGTTCTTTCTCGCGGCCGACCTTGAGCGCCGCTTTATCGCGGTCGCGCGTAAAGATCGCGAAAACCCACGGGTCACCGGTCACGCTCCGAAAACGCCGTAGAACGAGCCCAAAATATTTTCGAACGGCGTTATCTTGTTTGCGAAACGCGTTCCGAAGCCTGGAGAGAGCAGTCCGTTCCACCTATTCGTCTCGGAGACGGACGAGCGCGTTTCGCGGTCTGCTCGCAAAACAAAGACAAAGGAACGCGGTGTTACCGGTAATTAACGACGCCTCGCGAATCGCTCGGAACCCGGGCACCGATCGACTTTCGACCGCGTTCTCCGACGCACGGGTTCCGCCGACCGTTGGAGAAACGAGAGCTCGAGTCCGCGTCGTCGAAATTCGATTCTCGCGTGAAAATCGACGAGACCGGAGCGAAAGCGGTGGCTCGCGAAAAACGCGCTCGTCCGAGGTTCGCGATTCTTTCGATCGGCGCGGTGCCGCGACGGAACGGAATCTGGCCGCGCGGAGAATTTCTCTGGAGCCGAAAGATAGCGGAACGTTTGACCTCGAGTTTTTTGCGCGGCGATTACCGAGCATTATAAAAAACCGACGAATTCGAGGTTACGTCATCGCGCGCGTTAGGAGAAACGAGCATCGTTTATCGCAGCGATCGCGCCTCGCGACTTTTCGTTGTACGCGGTTCGAACGAAACGAGAACGGGAACGAAGGCTCTCCTCCGGACGAGACACGACCGACGACGATCGACCTGCGGAACACGCGAGATTTACAACGCGCGCCGAGGCATTCGTATGCAATTACTCGCGCGATACGCGGTCGCACCTCGCCGAAGACCTTACAATCCGTTCGCTGTTCGCGTTCTCGTTGCTCGCGCATACTCGAGCATACTCGAGCATGCAGAAGCGTGCTCGTGCACGGTCGAGCACGGCTCACGGTCGTCCAGCGAATCGAACGAAACGACGACGACGCTGCCGCGCGATTCCTTCGCGATCTCCCTCGGTTTTCCGCGAGCAACGAATCGCGCGATCTTCCGCTTCCGGTCGTTCCGTTCGGCCGGATCCGAACGAATCGCTCGACGCTGTTTCTTCGAAAGAGTTACGCGAATCGTTCCTCGCCCGACTTATCGCCGTCGCTTATCGTCGTTATCGTCGCGTCGGCGGAGGCGTTTCGATCCGCGATCGATCCTCGACGATAGATCTTTAACGCACTCTCGCCGATCGAGCCGTCGATCGGAGATAATCGATTCGACCGATCGCGATCCGGCGAGATACGGGCGATCGATAACGGATCTCGCTTTCCGATCGATTTCTGTCCACTCGATAAGTTCGGCCGGATCGCGACGCCTCGTCTGGCTTGTTTTTTTCCTTTGTCCTTTCCGGACGGAGCCGTCGCCGCCTGAATCGCGACTCGGATCGGATAGGCTTTGCCCCGGGGATACCGACAAATTACGCGAAAACTAATGGAATTAGGCAGATTAAATTCCTTCCGCTCGACTCGATCGACGCGGGACCGACCGACCGGCCGTGCGTCGATTCGACGGCCGCTGGAGCGCGATCGATTCGTCGAGGGAATTTGTCCCGACCCTACCTACGTTCTGCGCGATTAAATCTTTTATCGCGTCCGCGTGCCGCGATGTTAGATTTTTCGGGGACGCCAAGTTCGGAGGCGTTTCGTCCATCGGGTCCGGCGATTCTCCTTCGTCGCTACGAACGGTCCGCTCGACTCGATGGTTTCGTCCGCCCTTAAAAATCGCCGCGACCGAGTACGTCGAAAGGGCTGAAGTTCCTCCGCCATGAGCCGACGGTATCGCTTGAAAATCACAGAAATAGACGCGCGGGGTCGGTACCAATATAAATACATGGCGACAAAGAGAGAGAGAGAGAGAGAGAGAGAGACGCTTGCGTCTGTAGTAAATATGTAGTACGTAGCATGTGGCGGTTGTCCGTGCCGATACACGGCCAATAGAGATACCTAATAGGGAACCGGCGCAGGTTGAATTCCGAAGGGGTCCAGAAATAAGGCGCGCACGGTGTGTTCAGCGGCGGCAGTGGCTCCCTTATCTCGTCTCGAGCATGTACCTACACTAATTATACACGAGTCGGGCGCACCGGCCCGGACCGCTCGTCGAGATAGGTCGATTTTATCCGATTCGATGGGAGTCGATCCTGAGTGCCATTATAATTAGACGCTCGATAAGTTATCGCCCGGCGGCCACCACCCGTTTCGATGGAATTTCCGATATAATCTCGTTTTCGTTGTTTCTTCTCGCGACTCTGCATTCGTTGACGTCCGCGTCGGAGACGACGACGACGACGACGACGACGACGACGACGACGACGAGAAACGCGACAACGACGATCGCGTGTCGCCTCACGGTTGAATGAAATGTAAAATAAGGACAGTTACCACCTTTGCGCTTAGTAAGGCAGTAGTTAGTCTTCCCATCGAATCAGCTTCTAATTAAGGAAGCCTCCCCTGGTCAACAACTCTGCACGCGTATCGAACCTATACCGTCTCCCGAGGAGGGGGATTACTCGATTTCTTCCCACCCTCCAAACACCCTCGCTTCCACCCGTTTGCGATTAGCGCCTCGCGATCGATCGAACCGGGATCGATGCTACTGGCCCCGCGAAAATCCTCCGGAGAAAATTGCCAATTTCGAAGACGAGAAACCGGCCGATAAAGCGATTCGACCCTCGTCCAGAGTTTCGGTATGGATTTGGGAATTACTAGATTCGTAAACCGCCGCGACAAGAGTTTATCCGAATCCCCCCGACGATAGCGCGTCGATGGTCGTTAAAGGGTTGTCGGTATTTCGAATCGTTCGGTTGTAAACTTATTGTTCCTCGTTGAAAAGACCTCGATCGTTGGTCGAGGACACGGCGCGACGATGGTCGGCGATTCAAGGGACGCTACCCGCCGGTAAAACAGTCTCGCGGTGCTCGTCCAACGAGAATACGATTTCGACGCGGAACATCGATCTCCTCGAGATATCGCGTTCGATTTCGATTCGATGTCCGTTGTTACGCGTCCCGACAAGCCCCGGCTCTCGTCGAGTGTTTAACGATTAAAACGGTTGGACGGGAGAGCCGTGCCGCGCGAGAGTAGTCGATAACGAGAATTTTCCTCGATCCCATCGACGGCTGTTCGAGAGCTCGAACCACGGTAAACAATGGCAAGGGAGGGAAACGAGAGAAAGGAGAGAAAGGAGAGAAAGAGTCCGCGTGAAAATACGAAAATAGTTGGAATTGGACGGCAAAAGGATTCCTTGTCCTCCTCCTCTTACTTTGCCGCTCTGTTTGCTCCGTATCGACTCTCTTTCTCTCCCTGCCCCCCTCTCGCTCACTCACTCTCTCTCTCTCTCTCTCTCTCTGCGGCTCTTCAGCTCAATCAACGATATCGAACGCGCGCGCGTCCCGCACCTATGCACCTCTCTGTGCTCTCCGTACCGAAATATAGAACAGAAAATATCTCTCGTCTCCACGCGACCAAGGAAATGGCCTCTGACCGCTTTCGAAACAATTCCTTTCAGTTAAACGACGCTCTCGAAACAGTGGAGGGCTATCGACCGAGAGGGAACGCAACGAGGAAAGGGAACGTCGATTATTAAACGCGACGCGACGAGCCGTTGCTCTCTTTCTCTCTCTATCCCCTTGGTTAACGAAAAATCCACGTACCATCGATTCCTCGTTCGTCGGTCCTCCCTGTTCGCTCGAGAATCGTTCGATCGTTCGATCTCTCGTATCGATTCGCGTTCCGGTCGACGATTCGTCGTCGCTGGACCCGCCAATCTGCGCACGCACCCATCCGCATAACCTGTATTTGCGCGTAAACGCGCGCGTCCATAGAAAAAAGTCTCGCCTCGAATCGAAACAACGGGACGCGACGCGAAGCGACGCGATTATCCCGACGAATTTGTCCAGCCGGCGACGGCATCGAATCGATCGAAAGACGAGAGTTACGCGCGCGATCGTCACCCCGGCGAATTGCATCATCGTCGCGGAAGGAATACGCTCGCGGCGAGAAAATCGGTTGTTTAACCGGCGACGACCGTCTTGTAATAGGATGAAAATAGAGTTGTGAGTAAAAATTACGTAAACGCGATGAATGAATCAGGTTGAACTTTCCGAGTGTGAAAATGCGCGGGGGAGCGCGGACGGCTTCAGTCGATCGCGAGACACGACGTGCGATGCGTCGCGACTGCTCTCGTGCTCCCGTGTTTCGCGTTCCACGGCCTCGACGATCTCGTGCGTCAGCCATTCCGAAGACACTCTCTTCGTCGTTCCGGTGACAGGACACTCGTTTCGCGACGAGAGGTTGCCTCGTTCCGATCGAGTTCGATCTCTTCTCTTCGCGATCGATTCGGTCGCGCGCGTCGAATCGAATCGATCGAGAATACTCGAGAGTCTCGTTTCAACCCTCGGCGTTGGTGCGTTTTCCACGACGCGTTCTATGGCCTCTGGGATCCGAAAAAAAATAACTCAGTCGTTCATCAAAGGTTTGTACCATCGAACGGGACAACGAACGTTTCGCGTCTCCGTCGTTGCGTGTAAAATCTCGCGATCGATGCGGAAATCTTGTCCGGTGTACTCCGGTGTACTCCGGTGTACTCCGGTGTATTCCGGTGATCGGCGTCGGGTATAATTTCGATCGAGCGTTAGAGACGGGAAACCGATTGGTCGAGTGGCTCTCCGTTTGGCCACGTTGTTTGATCCAGTACCGGGCATTCGAGTTCGAGCGATCCCGCGCCCGTGTCCCGAGGAAAATAGTGAACTTGACGCAGTACGCGAGCGAACGGCTAGAGGGCAACACGAATCGATTACCGCTTTGCTAATGGCTTATTTCACTTAACACGCCTTTCCGTGGCGACCACAGGTTCTCTGTTACCGGATTGTGTGGTCGGCGAATCGGGTTTTCCACGTTCCGCGGGATCGACAAGAAAGAATGAAGCTCGAGGGCCCGTACCAGTGACGAGAGAGATCGATTTGCATGCGAATTCGCGATCCGCTCTTCGCGTTAACGCGTACACTGTCACCAGAAGGTAAATGAATCACAGTTTCTCTCTCTCTCTCTCTCTCTCTCTCTCTCTCTCTCTCTATATCTATCTATC
Organism: Agapostemon virescens; assembly: GCA_028453745.1. NCBI lineage: Eukaryota > Metazoa > Arthropoda > Insecta > Hymenoptera > Halictidae > Agapostemon > Agapostemon virescens. Next base: position 12,300,124 of record CM052084.1, read on the forward strand.
TATCTATCTATCTATCTATCTCTTTCTTTCTCTCGTGCTCTCTCGCTCTCTCGGCGTCTCCCTCGTTCTTTTCCCCGTTCCGTCTCTCTGTCGTGTGTGCGTGCGTGTGTGTGGTCGTTCCGTCTCTGTCCCCGCGGTCAGTGTTATTTTTAGATGCGAGTATCGATGATGCCACCCGTTCAATCGCTCGGTCCCGTTATTCTTCCTCGTCGTGACAGAAATTCGGAAGCGGCCGTCCGGTTCTGCGACCGTCGTGGCCAGAATCTTCGGTAACGGGCAGTTCTCGACTGCGACGGCCAGCACATAACCTCAAAACCGTGTCGGCGTTCGGTGACAGTCTCGAGTGGCTCGTCGCGTTTCCAAACACCCGGACGCACGGCATGGCCCTGTTTCGAAGCCTCCTACGCGTTGTTCGTCGTTGACCAGTCGATAAACGTGTGTCGGGTTCATCGACACCGATTTTCCCTGTTGTGTCTCCGGAAACCGTCGTCTTTCTTTCCCTCTCTCTCTCTCTCTCTCGTTCGCCCGCTCTTTCTATCTTGGCCACCGAAATCTCTCGTTTCCAGTCTCTCGACGCCTGGGACAGGCTTAAAATATCTATTGTCGGTGACGCGCTCAAACTATCTGTAACCTTCACGGTTCTGCAGACTTCTTTGCCGTGATCGTATATGCGTCAGCTTACTACCAGTCAGCAACTTGAAATATTTTTCCGTGTGTTTCTGCCATTCGACCGTACCTCTCGACGGTACCGTTCTCCGATCATCGGGGATTTACGCCTGCGTTCGTCGTCGTTACCTAGGGAAAGGCCCTCGGTAGGAAAGTATACGTGTTGTAACGATACAAGTATATGTAATCGTATACACGATACGTAGCTTACGCGTAACTTGGATACGAATCCTTTAGCCGTAGGCCAACCACCGATGCTCCGGTCTTACGGTATCGGCGTAAGAGCTCTTCGACGCGAGACATTGTACGTGCAAGTTGTTTACGACGCCATTTATTTTTCTGTTTCAGCTGTTGGTCCTCCGATTTACTGGAGGCCAGTGGTGTCAGTGACACCAGAGAATAATAGGAGCTGCTAACTTTACGAAACAAGGAAGAGTTGGCTTAGGCCAACCTTGGTGGACGAGGCAAAATGGCAACAATAGATGGCCGACCGGCCCAATATGGTGTCACTCTCAAGCAACTTCGCGAGCTCATGGAGCTCCGGGGTCGCGAAGGTGTCAATAAAATCAATAGCTATGGTGGTGTGCAGGAGATTTGTAAAAAGCTGTATACTTCGCCCAGCGAAGGTAAGCTCGCTCGGCTGTTCCTCTTTGTATTTTTGTTTTTATTTCCAAAAATAATCTCTTGCGGATATCGTTCTCGAAAGTTTGCTGAAACGAAAAATAATAAACGACCATGTTTGTTTGCACGAATAGGTCTCAGTGGATCGGCGGCGGATATCCAACATAGACGAGACACGTTTGGTTCGAATATGATACCTCCAAAACCACCGAAAACCTTTCTACAACTAGTGTGGGAGGCTTTGCAAGATGTTACGTTGATCATCTTGGAAGTAGCAGCATTGGTTTCGTTAGGTCTTAGCTTTTATCAACCGGCAGATGAAGAGGAATCGGCGCGTAAGTATCGATTTCGGGACACCGGGTGTCTCGGAGGAACGGAATCGACCGAGTGCTCGCGTCGTTCGTCAAGAACGTACGAAGAACCTTCTTGGGGGAAAAAAATGACGTTGGAATCAATTGTTTCCGACGTGGTACGCGTGTCTCGCGGAACATCGTAATTTTGTCCTAAGAAGTTCCGTCGCACGCCCATAAATAACGCGAATACTCGGCCGATTCCACTTGGCCGAAACACTCTGTACATGCAATCCGTATCTTTCGCTGATATTCTCTAATCTTTGGATAATGGATACACCATGCTCAGATCTCGTACAATTATAAGAGTAGCATCGATAATATACCAGATAAAAAGATACTTTTCACACATTTCATAACATAGCGTTACGTAATGGGTTGATAAGAGGCGAATTCTGTGGCGGCATGTGTCAGGACGTCGAACGGTCACGTGGCCCGGTTGTAATGGAAAATTTGCATGTAACATGTTTCGAGGAAACCGTGGTCGACAGGGTAATTGCGAGTAATACTCGTCTTCTTTGAAAATGTTGCAGCTTCGATGGAAGACGACGAGGCGAAGTACGGCTGGATCGAAGGACTAGCTATATTGATTTCCGTGATCGTGGTGGTGATAGTAACAGCTTTCAATGATTATTCTAAGGAAAGACAATTTAGAGGCCTCCAAAGTCGAATAGAAGGGGAACACAAATTCTCCGTTATTCGACAAGGGGAGGTGAAACAGATCGCTGTGTCCGACATCGTTGTCGGCGACATATGTCAGGTAAGTGGAACGCCGCCGCCCGAGTTCTTTTCTTTTCGCGCTTGTCGAGGAGACGCGACGGGTCCGAAGACGTGGAAAATATTACAAAGCAAAATTCGATTACCGCTCGATTCAGATAAAGTACGGAGACCTGCTGCCAGCGGACGGTGTCCTTATACAGAGCAACGATCTGAAAGTGGACGAGTCCAGTTTAACCGGAGAGTCGGACCATGTGAAGAAAGGAGAATCGTTCGATCCCATGGTACTCTCGGGTGCGTACTCCATTTTATCGATCGTAAAAATCGATGGCTCGCGAGAGAATCCACCGATCATTTCCCGTAACACTATTCTCCTTTCGCCGTAGGTACTCACGTGATGGAGGGCTCCGGAAAAATGTTGGTAACCGCGGTAGGCGTTAACTCACAGGCCGGTATTATCTTTACGTTGTTGGGTGCTGCCGTTGATCACCAAGAGCAAGAAATCAAGAAAATGAAGAAAGGTACGTAGACGCGCGACTCGCGGTGATCACAGTCGAACGCCGACTCTCGATGGTCTCCGACATTTCGAGATACTCTACGAGTAGAACAGCATAGCATAGCATAGCATAGCATAGCATTAGCCATGGTATTTTAGCATAGCATAGCATAGCCGCATAACATGTGAATTTATCTCCATTTCCATAGAGTTTCTTTTGAGAATGAGAACCGTGTTCCGTTAACCGTATTAAGACTTTTCTTCGTTATTTCCCTATCGTAGAATCGTACCGAGCGAGTCGATTGCTAAAGATTTATTCGAAACGGTTTCTAAACCGTAGTAGCAACCGGTGCAAACGGTTTCGCATGACTTAGCCGTAAGTGCAATAGTAGAGAAACAACGGTGAAAGCATGTTATTTATTTTACAATTGGTGTGAACACATTTCTCTATGAATTCAGTTCTACTTATATAATTACTATTTCGTTTCCTTGGCATGCGTTACAGTGGCACCCTTTAAGTAATTTATTCTTTGCTAATTGCTATCCGAAAATGAGAAAAAGAAGAGCGATTGATCGAGGAGAAGCAATATTATTACCACGAATTCGATCGTGTGGAGTTTTACGTTAAAGTATCTCTCTCTCTCTCTCTCTCTCTCTCTCTCTCTATCTATCTATCTATCTTTCTGTCAATCTCTCACTTGTCTGGCATGCTTACGATCACGTTAGTTTGCATTTTACTGTAAATGTTTGTTTTCCTGTCCACTATATGTTCTGTAAAACATTTTCTTTTTTTTTTGTCTTGTTTTTTATTGAACGATCGGAACAAAGACTAGCTTTTATTTTTGTTTGCCACGGTGGATTTTTACCGTCGATCGAGCAAGAGAAAAGGTTCGAATCGAACGGTGAAACTCTACGTTACTTACACAAGAAATTATCAAAACACTCGAAGATTTAGGATTGCTTTCTTGTGAATTGTGTTGTCGTGTATGCCTTTTTTTATATTTCTTTCTCTCTTTTTTACTTTATTTTTTTTTCTATTGTTGTCGTTGCACAACCTGGAAGGCTAGTTTTGTTTGACACGCACACACCTCGCCGAAGGCAACGCTGTTTGTCGAGTCGATGCGTCTTGCTTCCGAAGATGGTTTAGAGTCGAAAACCTTCTGGGCTGTCCATTTTAGAAATTAAGTCGAGTCCCACAAAGACCTGATACCAAGATACTTAGAATATTAAATTACGAATATGGCGTAACTTATTCCTGGCATATTACATTTTTAGATAGATTGCTAATCGATTTTATTTTGCATGCGTTTTTTTATCTAGAGGCTAAGAAGCAGCGGAAGAAGAAGTCATTAACAGGTGAATAAAAAGCACTATCATAAATTATTACTGTCATCGTTTCTCGGTGTTGAGCGTGTACTTGTTACATTCAATGAGCACGCCCGCGTATATTTAGTTTACAAATTTTTGTACACACGATATTATTTTTCTATCTCTCTACTTATCTATCTCTCTCTTTCTCTCTCTATTTCTCTGATTTTGTTATCTTTTCTCTTTTAAAGGAGGATCGATTACCCTATCGAAAAAAAGCAACGATAGAGACACTATTTTCGTTTTGTATCTATGACTTTTCACTCCGTCTGATTTCCGTTACTGCACACACACACTCTGTTCTCGCCTATAGATTTTTGTGAGTTGTTTGCGTTGACTCGGGTCAGTCTGTTTTTTAATTTTACCAGCAATCTTCTGTAAACGAAAGATCCGCCTAACCGGGGTAGACACGATTGTTTCGTCCGTGCTTTTCTGTACCTTTTTCTACCACGTATACATGTGTGTGTGTGTGTGTGTGTGTGTGTGTGTGTGTGTGTGTGTGTGTGTGTGTGTGTGTATATATATATATATTATATTTATATATACATACCTGTATCTCTCTCTCTCTCTCTCTCTCCCCCTCTCTCCCTCTCTCTGAATGTTTCTTAACAGCAATGGTTTCTTCTGCATTTGGAATACTTAGCGGCTATTTGATTACCGTACGAGCTTTTGTTCTTTAGCGTTATAGCAAACGGTCTTTTATCATGTCCTTGAGTTTCTCCATGTATATGTTCTTATCGTATAATTGTAACGCTCCCTCTAAATTACCTTCTTGTTGTTATTATTATTATTATTATTATTATTATTATTATAACTATTACTACTACTACTATTACTACTACTGCTACTATTATTCCATTTTCGCTTGTGTACTCGTTGCGTATCGTTCACGAATCTTCTTGCCCTTCTAAGGATACTGATCGTTGACCCAAGTAGTCGTCAGTATCGCTGCCTAGTAGACACGATTAGAAGGTGTAAGCGTACCATAGCTCCAATTGTTGGAAGAGAGCTCGACGGCTGCTCGTTCGCGAGGATCGAACCAATATTTCGGATAAAAAAGGAAAAGAAAAGAAAACCGTGGCATCGATCGGTTCTCTGGACGGGGTTCGTTTGCGAGCAGGCAGGCGTCGAGCTTTCCAGAGTCACGTTCGCGTGTCCGTCGAAGAACGATTGATCAGACCGTTTTGTATGTTGCAAACGAAGGGGACGAAGCTGGTGAAATCACTGGAAACAGCCATGCGAGCGGCGGAGGAGCTAAAGCGGAGTCCGGAGAGCATCATCAAAGCAGCGGCGGCGGTGGTGCCGTGGAAGGGAAGAAAGAAAAGAGTGTTCTCCAAGCCAAGCTAACTAAACTCGCCATACAAATCGGTTACGCCGGCTCGACCATAGCAGTGCTTACCGTTCTCATTCTAGTCATTCAGTTCTGCGTAACGACGTTCGTTATAGAGGGGAAACCTTGGAAGAATACGTACGCCGGTGATCTGGTGCGGCATTTGATCATCGGTGTAACGGTACTGGTAGTCGCCGTTCCCGAAGGTCTTCCTCTAGCAGTCACGTTGTCTCTCGCTTATTCCGTTAAGGTAACCGAGATTCGCATTGCACGGACAGATCGTGCAGACTATTTTCTTTTTCGATAACAAACGCGTTGGTTTTCTTCTTTTGTTTGATCGTTGACAGAAAATGATGAAAGACAACAACCTGGTACGTCACTTGGACGCTTGCGAAACGATGGGCAACGCAACGGCAATCTGTTCGGACAAGACTGGTACTCTGACAACCAACCGGATGACCGTCGTTCATTCGTACATATGCGAGAAGATGGCCAAGACGGCCCCGAAGTTCTCGGACATTCCGAACCACGTCGGCAACCTACTCGTTCAGGCGATCTCCATAAATTCAGCGTACACATCCAGAATAATGCCCTCGCAAGACCCTACAGAATTGCCGCTTCAGGTCGGCAATAAAACCGAATGTGCCTTACTTGGATTCGTAGTAGCCCTGGGCATGAACTATCAAACGATACGGGACGATCAACCGGAGGAAACCTTCACGCGGGTCTACACGTTCAATAGCGTTAGGAAGAGCATGTCCACCGTCGTACCGAGGAAAGGCGGTGGATACCGGCTCTTCACCAAGGGCGCTTCCGAGATGATCATGAAGAAGTACGTATCGCTTTTTATCGATTCTCGTAGTTTTCCGGTAGCTTCCGGTAGCTTCCAGTAGCTTCCAGTAGCTTCCAGTAGCTTCCAGTAGCTTCAGAGCATCTCGCTCGCCGTTTTTCTAAATGGAATTTCTCCTCTCCGACAAACGGCTACGGCGAGCGAGACGGTCGGGAGTAAGACGTGCTCGAGGAGCTAGCCGTTCGTTGCGTTCGTTGCGTTCGATACTGACGAGAAACGGTGGTCGGGGTGTGGTGTTTGTTGCAGATGTGCCTTTATATATGGTCGCGAAGGTCATTTGGAGAAATTTACCAAAGAGATGCAGGAACGTCTGACAAAGAACGTAATCGAACCAATGGCGTGCGACGGGCTTCGTACCATCTCCATTGCTTATCGCGACTTCGTTCCTGGCAAGGCAGAGATCAATCAGGTTCACGTGGACAACGAGCCAAATTGGGACGACGAGGAGAACATAGTGAACAATCTGACGTGTCTGTGCGTCGTCGGTATCGAGGATCCGGTCCGGCCGGAGGTGCCCGACGCGATTCGGAGGTGTCAGAAGGCCGGCATCACCGTCCGCATGGTGACAGGCGACAATATAAACACGGCGCGATCGATAGCACTGAAGTGCGGGATTCTGAAGCCGAACGAAGACTTCCTGATCCTCGAGGGCAAAGAGTTCAACAGGAGGATCCGCGACACGAACGGCGAGGTGCAGCAAAACCTGTTGGACAAGGTGTGGCCGAAGCTGAGGGTACTGGCCAGGTCCTCGCCCACGGACAAGTACACCCTCGTGAAGGGAATCATCGACAGCCTAGCGACCACGAGCCGCGAGGTGGTAGCCGTCACCGGCGACGGAACCAACGACGGCCCCGCGTTGAAGAAGGCGGACGTCGGATTTGCGATGGGCATCGCCGGTACCGACGTTGCCAAGGAGGCTTCCGATATCATTCTAACGGACGATAATTTCTCCTCGATCGTGAAGGCGGTTATGTGGGGTAGAAACGTCTACGATAGTATAGCCAAGTTCTTGCAGTTTCAGCTGACGGTGAACGTCGTCGCTGTTATAGTTGCTTTTATCGGGGCGTGTGCCGTGCAAGATTCCCCCCTTAAAGCGGTGCAGATGTTGTGGGTGAACCTAATCATGGACACGTTAGCCTCCCTAGCATTGGCCACCGAACTGCCTACGAACGATCTCCTTCTTCGCAGACCGTACGGTCGCACGAAACCGCTCATCTCCAGGACAATGATGAAGAACATCCTTGGTCAAGCCGTCTATCAGCTGACCGTTATTTTTATGCTTCTTTTCGTTGGTGAGATCGTCGATTCTTCTTCGTTGGCTCGCTCGCTCCCGTGGGCCGCGCAGCGTGCCGCCGCGTCGGATCGGCCGCCAAGAAAAAGGCTCGCGTCCTTTTACGCGCTATAGAAACTATACCGAGAAACACGATCGTTGTTTCTCGCTTCGATTTTTCATTTATTCCACGGAAGCGGCGGCGGCAGCGGCCCACCGTGCGTCGCCTGGCTCGTTCTCGAATCGTCTCGGCTATAGTCGCGTTTTTGCGAATTCCAAAACGAGCCAGTCGCGAGAACAACGCGCTTCCACCGTGCGCGTCTTTCCATCAGTCTAATCGCGATTCTCTGTCTCGGATCGACAGGTGATAAGATGCTAGACATCGAAACTGGCCGAGGGGTGGCGCAGGCTGGCGGTGGTCCGACGCAACACTTCACCGTCATCTTCAACACGTTCGTCATGATGACTCTGTTCAACGAATTCAACGCCAGAAAAATCCATGGTCAGCGTAATGTCTTCCAAGGAATATTCACCAACCCCATCTTTTATTCTATCTGGATTCTCACGTGTCTATCGCAGGTAAATATCCATCAGATTATTCGTCGCGTCCTTGGTCGCTGCGCAGCACCGAATCGTACCGTACCGTCGCGGCCCAACCAGGAAACCGACGGCTCTTCTTTCGAAACTTTTGAAACTCTTGAAAGCGTCTCTCGCGAAACATTTCGAAACCGTGACCGGTCGGTTTCCTGCTAGGGTTTTTAACATTTACCTTCGCCGCTATCGTTTCGTCTCTGGTTGCGTGCGCGCGTCAACGTTCGGACTTTGGAAAACGGACCGACGTCGTTGAAAGTTGGATCGGTCTCACGTGCGCGCGTGCGACCAGAGACTCTCGTCGATCGGCCTATTCTCATGGAAATTCACCAAGGTATTTCTAAATAGCGAGAACGAGGCTCTAGCAAGATAAAGAATCGACGAATTTGTAGCTCGATCGCAGGCAGATAGGTTGACCGAGCAAGAGGAGAGAGGCGACCCGCCGCAGCTTTCCGGACGGAAAAACAGAGAAAACGCGAGCAAGCTAAGCGCTCTCCGCGGCCAACCTGTGGCCAATCTTTGATACACGGTGACTGTGAAACGATTTTGTTCTGCCCATCCCCGTTAACGGACCCGTATGTCTCTTTTCTAGGTAGTTATCATACAGTATGGTAAAATGGCGTTCAGCACGAAAGCTCTCACTTTAGAACAATGGATGTGGTGCCTGTTCTTCGGAGTCGGTACTCTATTGTGGGGCCAAGTAGTTACGACTATTCCTACGCGCAAGATTCCTAAAATCCTTTCGTAAGTGATACATTCACCTATACCGACAACCAAAAAGAAAAAAAAAAGAAAAGCAAAGCAATATTTAAGGAATCGTGTGTGTGTATACATATAGATATATATATATATATATATATCTATATATATATATATATATAAATATGTATGCGTGCGTGTATGGGTACGTGGATGTGTGCGTGCCTGTGTTCGCGCGTGTGCGTGCGCGTGTGTGTGTGTGTGTGTACATATATACCTTTCACACAAATATACGTACATGCGCGCACGAATGCACGCACACACGCACGCACACGCACACGTACAAATCTATACATATCGCGTAGTTGCGTCTACAGACGATGAGAGATACTTCTGTTCGTTTCAGCGGGCGTTCGCTCGCTCGCCCGCTTTTCGAATTACTTTCGAGGACCTCCGATGTATTATGTTTACACGTTCCACCCGTTTACGCGTACAGGGTGTCTCGATACCGGGCGACCGCGGTCCTCGACGTACCGTCGTCGCGACGTCGTTCGCAGGATCTCGTGATTTTCAAGCGAGATCCTGCGCGGACGAGAACGCGCGATCGACGGTCGACGCTCGAGGAACGACGGACGCAACGGTTCGGCCGCGCTGTGCGCGTTCTCTCTTCTTTTTTCTTTCTTTCCACCACGTATTATTCTATTCCGTTCTGTTTGGTTTATTTTGCTATCTTTCGTCTACGCCTCGCGTCGAGTTTCTCGGATGCTGGTTATACGCGTCCGTAGTCGAAAAGAAAAGAAAAGAAAAGAAAAACGAAAACGATAACAGAAAGATAAAGAAAAAGCAAAAAACAAAAAAACAAGAAGCGTGGGACCGACGAAAAACCGGGCCGCGAGAGACCACCGTGTACGCAAGCGTTCCCTGCAAAAAGCTAACGCGCATCGAGAGATGCATGGATGATTTCTTGCTTCGTTACATCGGTGCGACGCGCGATCGTGCGAATCGCTGCGCCCGCACACGCGCGAGCTTTTATCCCGACATGGAACGTTGTCGCCGACGTTAATCCCCGTTTCTTCTCCTTCTTTTTTCGTTGCGAGTAATCGTTGGTAACTAACGTGTAACCGCCCACGCCACTAACCTCTCCACTCTCTCTCTCTCTTTCTCTCTTTCTCTTTCACTTTCACTTTCTCTCTCTCTAAATCTGTTTTTCTTTTTCTTTCTCTTTCTCTGTTCGGAGCAACCTGTTGTGTTCGGGTTCGAATCGTACACGCAGCGTACACCGAGTTCTCCGACAAGACCCATCACCCAGGCCCGTCTCCCCTTTGGCCCGTTCCGGCACACGACGCGCGAGGCGAGTCGTTCGACGGTGCCGCTCGAATTTACCCGCGATCCGCTTGTTGTCGCGCGACGACAAGTTTCAGAGAGAAGCTCGTTCGGATCGAACCACGATCTTGGTGTTTCGTCGCGATGAAAACCGTTGGCCGAGACGTACCTTTTACACCGGGTATTCGCGCGCTCGTTCGAACGTTAGGCGTCGCGAAAGAAACGCGTCCGACGAGCTTCGCTGGGAACGTTTTACGATGCAACAAGTAGGTCGATCGGAGGGAATTTCGATGGCGCGGTCGAAGGACTCGCCCGGTACGGAGCCGCCTTTGCACGAACCCCGGAGAAATACCGACCGACGCTCGTCGACCTTGCTCGGTTATCGATCCGTCGCGAGGGATGCACGGTCGCGTCGAGCCTTCGTCGAACGAGCTCGAACGAGAGGAGGAGGAAAGTGGGCGGGTCCGACTCCGCCCACGAGCCGACTCGACGAACGCCCTCTCCGCGAGAGTCGATGTCCCGTCGACGTCGTTCGTTCCCGATAGATTTTGTCGACGATCGTTGGTCGTTGGTCGTTGGTCGTTTGTCGCAAACTTTGTTTCGCGATACTCGACCAACGGCCGCGTCAATTTTTCCCATCCGACTTTCGCTCGTGGTAAACGGCAAGCCGTGACACACGAGCGTCTCGTGCCCGAGCAAACGTATAAGCGTAATCGGTGTTATACGGGATATACGACGCGAAAAGATAAGTATCATCGTGTATCGGTATATCGTGTGAACGTGTAATAGAAGGGAGGCATGCATCGTGGAAAGAAAGTTTTGTTACATATATATTATTATTATTATTATTATTATTATTATTATTATTATATATATATAGTATATACGTATATACTATTAACTGGTAGCTGTGATAGCGTAGTGCTTCCGATTGTTTACGTTACGTATATTTTATATATCTCGCTTTTAAACGAGCCCTCTCCCACCACAACCCTGCCCCCTCTATATATCGCTTTGTCGTCTTTTTTACCTGTTTTCTCCTCTCTCTTTCTTTCTCTCTCTCTCTCTCTCTTTCTCTTTCTCTCTCCGTAGAGTGAGAGAGAGGAGAGTAGTATCAGCGTATCGCTTTACGTAGCATGTGCTCCCTTAGACGTCCAACGGTCCGATTCGTCCCGATCTTCGATCGAATCGGACGCCGTAGTCGCGACGGAACGATGCTCGGCTCCTCCCTCGCTCCCCCCCACCTCTTCTCGATGATTACGCGTCACCGGTGGCCCGACTCGGTCGTCGAGAGGTACGAGGCCCGCCCCGTTTCTCGGGATATCACCCGGAACCTCTCGACGGTCGACGGATCGAGTGCGTCAGTGTCGAAACATCGCGGAGGCGTGGCCTTAAGCTAACGCAGGGTATTCCCCAATGCCGAATCGTTGAGAAATCGAGGCAACGTAGTTTCCACCGTTGAAAAGTTTCCTGCTAGACGTTTGTTAAATTTTCAGGACAACGTTCCGCATCCCTCGACGAGATATCGTTCGAATCGCTTTCGAACACTGAATCACTGCGATCCGTAAAACTCGGACCAGCCGATACGACGGGCTTAGCCGTTGCATGTACCGACCACCACCCTGCCTACGTACTTGTTTGTCGCAACCGAACGAACGAACGAACGAACAAACAGCGTCCCGACGTTTCACCCTCGTGTCGTTCGATTTTGGTGCAAGGGATCTCAGCGATGCATAGATCAGTCTTGATCCATCGGTGTCTCGGTTCGAAGCCGGAGCAAAAAACGATTCTCGTGTATAGACGATATACCGAGCGGTACTTGCGCTTAACGCTCGTCCGTATCATTCTATCGCTGGTGCTACGTTCGACCGTCTTTCTTTCTGTCTATCTGTCTATCTGTCTGTCTGTCTGTCTGTCTGTCTGTCTGTCCATCCGTCTGTTTGTCTATCTTTCTTGCTTTCTTTCCGTCTGTCTGTCTTTTCACTCTTGCGTTTCTTTGTCCGCCTGTCTTTCTCTCTGTCTCTCTTTGTATTTATACACACCCCTACCCACCCCAGCCGCCGTCTATGTCTCTCTCTCTCTCTCTCTCTCTCTCTCTCTCTCTCTCTTTCTTTGCCTTCGTTTCGATGTTTCTCTGTTCCGCCCCGGCCCCGACCCCCGCCGCCCTTCGCGCATTCGTCCATCGCATCACACGCATACACGGAGCCAAAAAGAGACGATAAAACGCTTTGCTCGTTCGATTACCGGTGTTTCCCCCCTGGATTATCTCCCTCTCCTCCGCCTCGCCTCCTTTTTCTTTTTCTGTTCGACTCTCGGTCTGTCCCCGTCCATTCGGGTGACCGCAACGTTCGCTCGCTGTCGCCTTCCTCCTTGTCTCTCTCTCCCGCTCTGCTCTCGCAACATGGATACGACGGCGATCTGCTTCGAGATCCGCTTGCGAATCTCCAGCAAGCGATCGAGGAATCGCAAACCGATGCCGCGGACAACGACCGCCCGCGAGAAATCTCGCGGGACGCGTCCGATCCGCAGCGAACGGGCTCCGCTTTCGCGGTCTCGCCCCGCCCACGCGGTAACCCCAGCCAGCTCCGCCCACCGTTCATCGCCGTGCACGCCGCGAGCATCTCCGCACCGACGCGGGGTTCACGCTCGATCGTCCGCATTCGCTTCGTTCAAGCTTCGCAAATCGCTCTCCGCCGTCCGCGCGGTTCTCGAGCTTCGACGACCCGCCGCGTCCCTTCGACAGGTAAGGGAGGAGGAGACGACGCTCCGCGGAGCGTCGCCGACGACGATCCGTCGGAAAACGCGATCGCGGCCGATCGAAATCGATCCGAGGAGAAGGAACGAGTCGGGACATCGAAAACGATTTCCCGTTCGTTCCGGTCTCCTTTCCGCGATCGTCTCTACGCTCGTTTGGCCCTGGCCCCGCCCATGCCGCGTTCGCGCCACGCCCGCGACCCTCCTCCTTCCGGCTCGCCCCACCGACCCGCTCGCCCACCGTTTTCCTCGTCTTCGTTTCTTCTCTCTTTCTTTCTTTCTTTTTTTTTCTGTCTGTGTTCTCTTGTCTCGTTTCGTTCCCGTTCATCGCCGTCGTCCCTCTTACCCGACAAGTACAAAAGTATCTCGTCATCTCCGCCATCGCACGAACCATGTACCGAGTGTCTCGAACACACAGAAACAGAAAAATTGGTTCGAACACGGAGCGTCTCGTCGCCGCGCGATTCTTCGCGATTTCTCCCGCGACTCGCCGTTGCTCGCGCGTCGACGACACGCTCCGTACCCGCGAATAAACGTACGCGCAAACACACGCACATACATACGTACGTACGTACATACATACATACTATACACACACACACGTACACGCACACGCATTCACAATTCTCCACGCGTACACGCTTTTCTACAAGTGTCACTCGTTTCCGTTCCATCAGCAGAATACGCATTTATCGCTCACTCTGTCCGCATTGCACCTCATCGCATCCCCTCGTTCGTTGGCTCATTCTTTTCACGTCGTGAAACATTATTTTCTTCTATATATGTGTGTGTTTGCGTACAGGCTGTTTCACGGATGGAAACAGCTGCTCGAGCTCCGCCTCTCCGCGTCCGGACGGCCGCGCGCATTCCGCTGCTCGCCGACTCTTTTTCTTCTTCGAACGAGTCCGACCCGAAGAATCGTTTCTTTCGGCGGTCGATCGGTAGAGCGGGATCGAGAGCAGAATGCGCGCGGAACGAAACGGAAAACACCACCGGAGACAGCTCGTACGCGTCTCTCCGTCCGTCTGCTTTCCTTTCTCGGCCACTTCCGATCACCGTTGCGCCGCCGCCGATAATCGAACCTCTCTAACGAACTGAACTAACGGGAAGAAACTAACAGAAAATTAAAAAAAAAACACTGAAAGATCGATTACGCCAGCGCAACATCGTCGACGCACCGTATACGTATAGAGAGAGCGTGGTCGTTAGGTGTCCAAGCTAAGGAGCGAGGGGAAACGTGTAAAACGTCGAACGAGACGAAAGCAAAAAAAAAAAAGTACACACTCACACGTAAATACGATTAATAAATAACTTATTAAAAGCGAAAGCCGAAAAAAAAATCGATAAGAAAAAGACAAAAAGATAGAGAAACAGTAATCGGGGTGCAGTGCGTCGAGGAGCCGGCTCGGCGAGAGCTTTCGACGAAAATCCAACGGCGTTGCGTAAAAGCGAGACAAAACCGGAAAAAAAACCAAAACCAAACGAACCAAAAAGTTAAAGCGTCCAAAAACAAAGTAAAAAAAAAAGTTAATAATCTGACAAAAGTCCAATCGAAACAAAACAAAACAAAAAAAATCTACTTTGATTATAGACCAATATGTGTAACAGGGATCGAGTGATGAAGAATTGGTTTCATGTTTTTCAAAAACAGATGGGGCCGCGGCCAGCCGGATGATATCGGTGCGATCAATCTCGGAGATGAGAAATTCGACCCTGACTCGGATAAAAAGCCGCGCAAAGGACAAATTCTATGGCTCCGTGGTCTAACGCGACTACAGACACAGGTAACTATCCCTATCTCTCACTCTCATGCCATCGCTCGAAGTCGGCGTTCTCTCGGGCCCCGCCCCCCGCCCCTTCTAACCCCGCCCACCCCGTCCCCGGGTTAAAGATACCGAAAAACTCGATCGAATCGTCGAGAATACGATAAAGAGAAGGACGGTGATGATAGAAGAAACGAATAGAATACAGCTGCGCGCGACGTTCCGACGATTCTCGTCGTCGTCGTCGTCGTCGTCGTCGTCGTCGTCGTCGTCTCCATCGTTGTCATCGTCGTCGTCGTCGTCTTTGTCGTCGTCGTCGTCGTCGTCGTGGTCGTGGCCGCCCCCCATCGTCGTATTCGGGGCACGGCTGGATCACGGTTCGAAGGTTCAAAGGTGCGACGATTTCCGTCGACCGAAACCACCGTGAATCGTGCGTCGTCGAGCCACGGCCACATCGCCGTATCTCTGCCGCGCATCTCGTCGAAACGGACGAACCGTCGACGGTTTTCGGCCACCGTTGCTCGCGCAGGCTGTACTCTCGATCGTGGACAGCGACGAACGCCTTTCACGCAGTCTTTGGGAATCCGTTTTCTCAAGGTTCGGCGAAGGATTCGAAGAGTACATCCTGCGCGAACGTTTCCCGACGACCCGCGCCGCCCGCCGCGAGCGCGATTCGTTCCATGCGTTTTCTTTCGTTTCGGTTTCGACTTGTGTTCTTTATCTTGGTTTGCGTTTTCAGTTGAGTTTTGGCAGCCGCGCGCGGAAAAGCGATCGCAACCGGCGAACCGGCCGACCGTTTCTCGATCCAGCTTCGAGAGAGCTAAGCCCCGCTCAAATCTTGCCGGGGGTTGGCTTCTCGCTCTCTCGCGATCCGTACGGCGGTTCGAACCGGGTTCGAGTGGACGCGCGCGCCACGTTGTTTGCCCGTCATCGCGATTCGACCCGAAGTTCGTTTCGGGGACGGGCAAACGTCTCTTCCAACAAGGAGATTCTCCCAAGAAAGCTCGCTGTCTCCCGGCAGCGAGTCCGACCGGATTCCTCCTTGAAATTCTCGGATCCTCCGGGCCGCGCGCCGGTCGTCGTCGCGGCGTCGACCGGTTGCCAGCGGTCCGCGCAAAGTCCTCGGTTCGTCCCGACGTCGCGACGTCGCGACGTCCTGCTCCGCTGGAAGTCCGTTTCGAAGCACCGTTCGTTTCTCAGGGAATCCTCGAACGCCGATATCCGACCTTTTCGCGACGATATCCGCTCGCCTCGCGGCGCTCCACGTCGCCGCACTCTCGTATTCTCGAGAGTCGAGCGTCGGTCGTACGGACTTTGATCTCCGTTTCCCGCAAACGCGTCGCATCTTTTCGCTGGATCTCGTACGATCGTCTCTTTTCGACGAATCGTCCGCAACGAACGGCAGTCGTCTCCGCTCTTCGACGCGGGCAGAAACGCGGAGCGTATCCGTCGTGCGTCGAATCTTCGGGATCGATTATCTCCGACGCAAAGTCCCGAACGAGGACGCGGCCCAACAATCGATGCTCGAGCGAGAGTCGAAAAGAACGAACGGTAGCAGCAGCAGCAGCAGCAGCAGCCGTCTCTCGCGTCGGCGGCGATACATCCTGCGTAGAATTTTCCGTGTTCGACTTTGATTTTTCCGGTTGTTTCGTTCGGAGGGAACACGGATCACGCCCGATGAAGCTAGCGCATACTTGACCGAACCGTTGTTCTCGCGATCGCGAGCGGGATCTCCGATCCTCGCCCCGTCGCGAGATCGCGGTCGATCCCGATTCGTCGAAGATCGCGCGCGTTCGTTCGCGCGATTCTGCAACGCCTCGGATCGCCTCGGATCGCCTCGGATCGCGCGCTCGAACGTCGCGCGACGGATCGACGAACGTATTCGCGTATATACCGTTTTCCGTCACCGCTTTCTTTCTTTATTCCGCAACGACTCGTACTTCGTACTTCGCTTTTCTCTTACTCTAATTTCCTTTCTTCTTACTCCGATGACGCTACCGTATCGCGATACGACGCAACCGTTGTTATTGTTTCTTCCGTTGTGTCGAACGCGTGGAAAGCGAAACGATACGACGAAAACCGCGCGTCGACGCGAGTAAAAGGAAGCGAGAACAGAAGGTTTCGATCGTTCGGCGCGAATCGTTCTCCGCGAACGCGCGATCTCTGGTAAGAACGAACGAACAAACGACGACAAGCAATTAATCACCAACGACACGGTTAAGCTAATGATGTAAATTGAATGTGTAACCTACTTTCAGACGAGCAATAGAACTCTGGTGCAGAATGTATCTGTGACAGGCAGATCCCCCTCTCAGGATTACTATATGGTTAGTCCGCAACTCCAATCTCCGCACTGTTTGACCGTTCTTAAATATTAATTATTGATTTTTTCTGTCTATCTATCTATCTATCTATCTATCTGTCTGTATCTATCTATATGTTTGATTTTCCATTAACCAGTTTTTCGCCTCTTCACCGACACGCTCCGTTTGGTTGTTCCTCGTTCGATCCGATCTCCACCTTTTCGCTTTCCCGTATTTCCAGATCGCGCTTCCCACACCAACCGTTCTCTCTTTTTTTTCTCTCTCTCTCCTCTCTCTTGCACACGCTCTCTTATCTTTCTTTCTCTCCTTTCGATCCTAGACGCAAACGATCCTTGTTCTTTTTCGACCGTTCCGTTCTCTCCGCTCGATTTTCGTTTCTTCGTTCCTCGTTCGACGACCCGTTTTCTCCCGTCGTTTCCGCCGACCACCGTCCTCTACCCGTTTTCAGTTTTTCTATTCTGGTTGGTTGTCTGCCTCTCACTTTCTCTTTCTGTCTTTCTCTCTCTCTCTCTCTCTCTCTCTCTCTCTCTCTCTCCGACGTTATATCTCTTTCGCGCGCCTGTTTCGCTGTTTCGTTCGCGTCGCAGTTTTGCTTGCGAGTCGCGAGTTGCTTCTACTCGCTTAATTTTTGTTTGTTTGTTTGGTACGCCGCGCCGGATTCGCACAGCGAAGAGATATACGCGTATCCGCCGATCGGTTTCGCACCCACCCTCCGAAATCCGTCCTCGCGATTTTCTCCGGAACGAGTTGTTCGATTGTGTCCGTTCGAAAGAAACGCTCCAAACTCTCGCAAAAGAATTTTCACGAAAGAGCAACACCGTAAAGTCGGGAAGTTTTACCGATCTCACGGTGCGCTCGTTCTTTGGAGAAAGTCGTTGTCCTCTTCGCCCTGCCTACCCCTTGGCTTCGAACGTCCAAACGGACGATGCGACACGTTCGACTTGTCCTGTGATTTTCGATGCGACGCGGTCGCTGACGTTTTTGCTTTCGGTGCGACAAATTACTCGGCAGGACGATTTCTATTCGCAGCGTTCCCGGCGAGAAAACTTTTTGGAAAACTCGAGGATTCGAGTCGAACGTGTCGACGCCGCGCCGCGTATGCCACCCCCGCGCTTACGCCGCTTCGAAAACGTCTTCGGCTTAAGCGGACCGTTTAAAAAATGATAGAAAAGGGTGTGGCACGCGAAAGGCTGTCCACCGATGTCCATGAAACTTTGCGATCCGCTTTTCCATCCGACTTTCTTTCTTTCTTTCATTCTTTCTTTCATTCTTTCTTTCTGTCTCTACCATTCCCCGTTTACGTTGAATTCCGAGGTGTTGCATGCACGTCTGTGGGTCTGTGCGTCTGCGCGTCCGTACGTACGTATACGATTTGCCCGTATATACGTCTATATACCTGGGATATATGTATATACACGCATGCGCGTATGTGTACGCATGTGTATATGTATGTGTATTATGGGTATATACGTTTGCAGGACACACATACACGCGCGACAAGGTACTGTTTATTATTATGATTATTCTGTTACCCCCGACCCCACCCCACCACGACCCACCACCAGCCCCTACCCGCCACACACGATCGACCGATCGAACACGCCGTTATTTTACTTTTCTTTCTTTCTTTCTTTCTTTTACATCGACCCCCGAAAACGATTCACGACGATCGCGCGTCTACGCGTTCGATGTTTTTCCTTCTCTGAACCTCCTCTTTTCTACGCTCGATTTACAACCGGCCCAAAATTATTTTTTATTCCTCTGCTCTCTCTCTCTCTCTCTCTCTCTTTCTTTATCTTTCTTTCTATCTATCTATCTCTATCTCTGTCTCTCTTTCTCTACCGGTCAATCACACGTCAGTTTCAGTTTCAGTTTCAGTTTCAGGGGAGGATTCTGTTTGACGACCAGAATCATCGAGCTACGACACACGGCTTCTTTTCAATTTTTTCGGAGACTCGAAATCGGACGAGCACCGTGCCGGCGGCGGTGGCGGGGATGCGCGCGAAAGAGCGCGTCCCCTCGGAGAACGGTTCAACGCGTACGTTGCCGTACACCGGTTGCCTACGGCACGGGGCGCGTCGGTCGGAGACCAAATAGAAAGAAAGAAAGTCTGTGTTCAAGGCGTTCAGAGTCGTGTTCGTTAGCGCCGAGGATCGTGCCGCGATTCCCGCGCGCAAACGTAGCCAACACACCTAAAAACACTGTCGGAGGTTGTTCTACCTATCCGTCCGTCGTTCTTCTCCGCGTCGCACCGGAAGCTGGCGCGTCCGCTCGGCGAGCTCTTCGACGAGCGCTTCGACGAGCGGTCGCGCGGTGCGAATTCGCGCGGCGAACGTTTCGAAACATACGGAGAAACGACGCGGCGGCCGCCCGCGGCGATGCAAACCGTCCCGCACCGGAAACGCCCTCCCTTTCCCCCCACAGAGTACCTTGTGCGTGTGTAATGCGTGTGAAAGCTCTGCATGCGGACGAAACGTTCGAATCGTGCCAGCGCCAACACGGAATAACAAACGACAACACCAAAACACCGACAACATGCGATCGCGGTGATATATGTAGAAACGAACAAGCCGGAAACGGAAGTTGATCTCCTCCGAGCTACGCGTTTCACCGACATCCCGCGGCTTTGCTGTCCCTCGGTCCCGAGAAAGTCGAGGGCCCCTGCTCTCCCTCTCTCTCTTGTTCTCTCTTTCTCTCTTCCTATCTCTCTCTACTCTCTCTCTCTCTCTCTCTCTCTCACACACACTATCTTTTTCTCTTTTTTCATTTCTGTTTTTTAATCGTTGCAGTGTGCCGTTTGCTGTGTGGTTACCATTAACCTGTTATGCAGTGGTGTATGCATCGCCAAACGCATCGTGTGTCTCTCGATGTGCGTGCGTCTGTGATGTATGTGCAACACACAGTCTGTTTGTCCGTCTGTCTGTCTGTCTGTCCGTCTGTCCGTCTGTCTGTCTGTAACGTTTGTCTGTCCGTGTCCGTTTGTATCTGTCCGTCTGTTTGTCCGTTGTGTAGACGACGAAGATCGACGTATAACTTCGTCGCACAAGAGCATATTTGTACGAATTTGCAGTAAATCTCAACGTATACACGCGTGCGCGCGGGCACGCACGCACGCATGCATGCACGCACGCACGCGCGTATACGCGTAGGTTGGTTCACGCTGGATACACTCGTTCGCGGGCTCTCTGAGGAACGCTGGAGGCACCCGACGATCGCCGCGAAACGAAGCTTCGGAGCCTCCAGGAACCGAATGAACGGACCAGAGAGCCCTTCTTCTCGCACAGAGACACGCACACCCGCGGATACTCCTGTTCTGCAGGCCCCGCGAAGCTTTTCGGAGCTACAGAAAATGATCGAACAAAAGAAACGAAAAAGAAAAGAACGAACAACCGAAAAACTGGAACACACACTCGCTACGACCAGCGTGCAACGGACTGCTGAGAGAACCGCTAACAACTCGGAAACAGACTATAAAAAGATCGAAAAGCAAAAGTACAAGAAAACACGCTCTGAAAAAGAAAAATAAAATAAAATAAAACACAACAAACTAAAAAATAAAAGTATCGATGCTGAGGAGAGGATAGACGTAATTAAGACTGATGGTATGATTTGTGGTGTTTGTTAGCCAGCGGAACCCATTCGGG
Source organism: Agapostemon virescens (assembly GCA_028453745.1). NCBI lineage: Eukaryota > Metazoa > Arthropoda > Insecta > Hymenoptera > Halictidae > Agapostemon > Agapostemon virescens. The sequence continues at coordinate 12,320,890 of CM052084.1, forward strand.
AGACTGAGGTATAACGGGGCGGCAGTCTTGCCCGCCGCCACACTTATCCTGTCGGAGTACAAACAAGTACGTAGCACACAGTAGATCGCATCGCCTGCCGTTTACGATACCGTTGTATCGTCGACCTCGCCGTCGCGTACGCGTACGCGCAGGACGGGATCCTCGACGTACGCTACTCGCGGCGACCGAAACGCGTCGCCGTCGGACCTGGCCTTCTCGCATTCTCCGATCGTCCTCCAACGATCTCGCTCCTCTTCTCTTCGACGCGCGCGCCCGGAAGTCCTCTCGCCGAAGCGGTTCTCTGCCAGGTAATCGCCGAGTCGTCGAGCCGCGAAAGCCTCGCGGGGGATGCGGTATTCTGCTTTTCAACTCAGCTTTCTTCTCGCACGAAATATGGAAAAATGGAAAAATGGAAAAATGGATAACCGGAATACAAACACCGATCCGCGAAGCTCGTCGATGCCTGGCAGAGAGCAGGCGCTCCGGGTGCGACGCCAGCAAGGTTCCAAGCCGGTGTTTCCGCCGTTTGATTTTTGTTTGGTGCGCAAACATCGGACCAGGTCGACGGCGACGGATGCTTCGCGACAGCACTGTGTTTTTGTGTGTTGGCCAAGGGGGTTCTTCGGGTGTCAACGCCACCGAAGCCCCTCGCTCCTTGTTCGGTAGCCTAGCTGTGTCCGACGCGATTGTGTGCCACGCGTGTGTTCCCATGCCCGTCTCGCGGCTTTACGAATACCGTTTGCCGCTACCGCTGCCGCCGTCGCGGCGATGGTTCCAAGAGAAGCGTCTCTCCGGAGGAACCGGAGAGAACGTTTCTTCTTTCATCCACGCCTCGTCGTCGCGCTGCTTCTTTTCTTGTCTCGTGTTTCGTGTTTCGTGTTTCGTGTCTCGTGTCTCCTCTCTCCTCCTTCCCATCTCCCGTATCTTGTGTTTGCGTTGGTTTGCGTTTGTTTCCGTTTGTTTGCGTTTGTTTGCGTTTGTTTGCGTTTGTTTGCGTCCGTTTGCCCAGCATTCTCGTCGAAGACCGGTCGAACTCTCTCCCGTCCGCGAACGCGTCCATCCATCGTCGGCTTCTCGCCGTCGCGCGCCCGACTATCCGTCGGTGGGCAATCTCGAGCTTCGAGGTGTCCACGGTGATTCGACGCGCGGTCGTCTTCCAGCTGTGCTCGGCTAGAACCGCGTTCGAAACCACCGCGCGATCGGCTCGATCGAGAAGCGTTTCCTCCCTCCGGGGGCCGGGCACGACGACGACGACGGGCTTCCTCGAAGAGGGAGCGTCGTCGGGTGCGCGGAGGAGCCGCCGTGCCTGTCCCAGGGAATCGAGAGTCGGCCCTCCCTCGAACCAAAAACCCTTTCTCGTGGTTTGGTGTGCGAGTGCGAGTGCGCGTGTGCACGAGCGTGTACCGTGTGTTTCGTGTGTTACGCGTGTTTCGTGTGTTTCGTGTGTTTCGTGTGTTCCGTGTGCGCACCGTCGTCGACGCGACGACGTCGCGTTTCTGGACAAGGATGCTCGACTCGCGGTGGGTTGTCCGTGTCCGTGGACGCGCGTCCTAAAACGAACGCGAACTTGAACGGTCGTCTCGCGTACCGTCTCGATCGAGATCGACGCGACCGTTCGAAGAAGCACGAGCGAAAGATTCGCCGTGGATAGATCGTCGCGAGACGTTGTTCCTCGTCAAAATCTAGCCGAAGCGAGAAGAGTACGGGGAACGCGTCGCTTCTCGACGAAAGTACACCGCGTAAGTACCGGGGTATATCGGCGAATAGAAATACTCCCTCGACGGGAATAACGTTTATCGACGTTGAATGGTTGAGTAGCATGACTACCAAGTTCTATTTACAGTGTCACTAATTCTCTATCTCTATCTCTATTTCCATCAATCCATCTATCTATCTATCTCTTTCTCTCTCTGTTTGTCTCTATTCACGTATATCCGTGTCTTGACTCTGTCTCTGCTCTGTCTCTGTCTCTGTCTCTGTCTCTGTCCGTCTACCTGTCACTTTCTCTTTTCAGAATATACGCTATACACGGTCCCTTCGCCGTACCGCCATCGACGCGTATCGCGGCGAATACGCGGTCTCTGTCCCCTCCGCGCTGTTTGCGATCGACGGATCGTTGGTCAAGCGTGTGCTTCATCGAAAACAAAGCTAGCCTCTCGGCTGTCCGATGCGTCGGATCCGAGACCGTCGCGGAGCTTTCCCGATCGGACTTTGTCCAACGGGAAATCCGGTTCCCGGACGTTCTCGTCCGGAATATCCGCGAGTCCTCGGAGAGGACGCGGTGGTCCTCTTCCTCCCGCTTCCGCGGTCGAAGCGTCCGAGCAAGACCGTTTCGAAGAGGTTTTCACGCGGCAAGTTTGCCGATTTCGAAGAAGGTTCCGACCTTTTTCGCTCTCGCGCCTTCTGGCTTCCGTTCGATCGAACACACCGCCGAGGCTTTCGGGCCGTTCGGCTCGCGACGGATCTTCTCCGGGGAGGAAGACCGAATCCGTGCCGCACTCGCGAGGAAACGTTGGCCTTCGGACGACGTTTCGCGCGGTAGATGGCAGAGACGGGGATGATCGCTCGTCTCTCGGACGTACGAAGGTTGGTCGCTTTCGCTTCGGTTGGACCGAAAAGCGACGGTATCGCGCGTCCTCGGTCGTTGCGCGGTCGATCGGACGCGCAACGATCTCTCGAGCTCCTCCCGTTTGTTTGCCTCCCCCCTGCGAACGATTCCTGCGGCTTTTCCAATACAGTTTTAGATAGGTACGCACGGTAAAAGGTAGATGCGCGCATGCTGTCCGCCACCGATGAACGTTGTTTTCGGCCTATCGCTGGCAGCGAACGCGTCGCTCGCCCTCCGCGAAAGCCTGAAAACGCAAGCCTGAACTCGGGTGACACGCAACCAAGTCCAACGCGATCAAGAGAGAACGGTCGCCGACAACGCGCATCACGCGCCGAAGACGCGCCGAAGACGCGCGCGCGACGGCGTCGATTTCGGGTATTCGTATATTTGTTTATTTCTTTGTTCATTTCTACAGTCGGATAGATGTTCGCGCGCGTACAGACATACGTACACACTCGTACATACATGCACACGAACACGTACACGTACACAAGAAAACGTCTTCGATGCGAGAAGCAAAGCCCCGCAAGAGAACCGGGATATACGAAGAAAACGCACCGAGAGAACGGAACTGCTAGCACCGAAACGATCGCAACGGCCCGTAGACCGGATCGGAAAACGCGAGAAAACTCTGTTCGTCGAACGTCGGGATCCGTGGCGCGTTCGAGGGCTCGTTCGGGGGCTCGTTCGGGGGCTCGTTCGATATCGCGACGAGGAACGTCCGAACTTATTTCAAATGATCTTCGTTTCGCGCGAAAGACGTCGCTCCGCGAGTTTATATTTTCTTTTTTAACGAGTTCTGGCGTTCTCGTTTCTTTTATTTCGTGGCTCGTCTTGGGAAAACGTATACCGCGCACGGAGGGAGGGGGCACGATACACGTCGACGACGCGAAAAGAAATTTCGGGGGGAAACGCAAACCGAATCGCGTGAATCCAAGACGCGAAGTAAAGGAAAGTCGTCGTCGTCGTCGACGCGACCCGGATTCGAACCGAAAACGCGCGCGGTCTCGGGCGAAAAAAAAGAAAATATGGGCGTGCTTGTGTGTCGCTAGCTTAGCTCCTCGCTCTCCTGATTAGAACGTCCTTGTTCCCTGTCTTTTGCAGCTTCGAGTAATCAGAGCGTTCAAGTCGACTCTGGAAGATTTGGAGGAGCGTCGCTCTGTCCATAGTTTACACAGCTTACACAGTATGCGCAGCTCACGCAGCCACACCGGGCCCCGACCATTCTCTGACTTCACATACATTGACGAAGACCCGACAAACACCGCGGCGGTGATCGGCATCGGCAGGTTGCCGGTGAAAGGGGCCGACACAGCGAACGCGGTCGCGGACCACGCCGCGGGCAGGATCAACAGCAACAGCGCCGTAGCCACGTCGCCGCTGTTGCTCACCGTCTCCGGACCGGGCAACAACGCTTACAACCATCATAATACCATTTACAACACTACCACTACCACCGCAACCACCACCACCACCACCACCACCACCACCACCACCAATGACAATAGATCCTCGTCCAATAGCGCCAACCCGAGCCAAACAAATCATACGCAGATGCAGAGTAGCAACGGCAGAGACAACACCGCCATCGCCGGAAACTCCCCGCTTCTCAATTCCAATAATTTGGCACTTCCGGAATTGACGAAACTCGTGCATGAGACCAGCATTTAAAGGCAGCTTTGCGTGTCGCCGCTCCACACGACCCAAACTCTTTCTCCACCCGCCACACCCCTCTCGACAAACCACCGCTCGCCCGACCCTCTCTCGATCGATCTCGTTCGATCTCTGTGCCACGCGCTTCGTTCTTCGCGAATCTAGAGCAAGAACGCGTCCCACTATTTCTATCGTCGTCGTCGTCGTCGTTGTCGTCGTCGTCGTCGTCGCTTTATCATCTCTTTTTCATCTCGTCCCCCGCGTATCTTCTTCGCGTCTCTCCGTTCAAGGCGACCGGAAAGCACATTCGTCCATTTCAGTGTTTCAGTTTTGTTTGTCTGTTACAGTATACTCGACAGCCTGCTCGTGCTCTCGCTCGTCGCGATCGTCGAAAGATCGTCGAAAGATCGTCGTCGTCCTCGTCGTCGCTGTCTCGGCTACCTAGGACCAGTACGGACCGCTTTGCGATTCGCGATACCTCGAGGTAAATTCGCAAAGGGTCTCCACTCGAATTCGACGATCCTCGACCGGAAATTCGGAAGCGAAACGGCGACGTCGGATCGCGAATCTTTGGTCGACGATCGTCCGTTCGACGCTGCGTCCTGGTCGAGAGGAGAGAGACGGCTTTCGTCGAGCAGCGCGAGCCGAGAACGTCGCGCCTTCTTTTTCTTCTTCTTTTTCTTCGTCGTCGAAGAGAAACTGCTTCTTCGCGTTTCTCGTCGCGGCGCCGATCGATCTTCCTCGATCTTCCTCGATCTTTCGAGCTATCTCTCGATAGCTGGAATCTTCTTTTTTCTCTCGACGATCGTCTCCGTACGCGCCTGCACTCGTCTTTCTCGGATTCGGATACGGACGCGTTTTCGAACGGGCCTCGGACACTGGCCCGCGTTCCGTGATTTCTCTCGGCTTCGCGCGCGCGCTCGTGCGTTTTCTTCCGTTCTTCGATCCGCGAACAAGAGCGTACTCTGTTTTTACTGGAACGACCGTACCGACCGCGTTTCGCGATTCCAATCTTCCGAAGGAATCGCGTCGCTTCGTTCGTTCGTTCGTTCGTTCGTTCGTTCGTTCGTTTGCTCGATGTTCGGAAAACGAGAATGCGTGCGAGACAAAAAGAAAGAGAGAGAGAGAGAGAAAGGTACAAGTACTTAACGCTCGTTTGGATGACAATTTTGGGAACGACCGTGGCAAAGGACGTACTTAATCGTCGGATCGAGTCTCGTCGCTGTCCCACTCTCCTTTGCCCGACCCGAATTTCTCGAAAGGAACGCGACGGAATCTTGGTCCGGCCGCGCATCCGTCGATCGCGTATCGCGTATCGCGTTCGGAGAATCGTCATTTACTTAAACACGATGAAATTCACGGGGCGACGATCGAGCGGCGTTTCCGGGTCGAAGACGGTCAAATTTCCGCGCGCCGCGTACTCGTGCCACCGAAACGCCGTCAACGCGAACGGAAATATTGTTTTAGATCGCTTTACGGTAACCGGAATCGAGGACCTATTTATTTTATTTATTAAGTCGTAGATTAAATTAGGCTATGTAATTTTATCGATCCGTTCGTAGGATATTTATTATATTTTATCACGTGCACGTTTGTACATTCACGACCCGCGCGCGATCCACGCGGCGAATTCGTTCGCGCGGTACGGTCCGTTTCGAATCAGAGAATCCGCAAGACTCGCCAACAGTTTCGAACACCGCCCCAAGGTTTCGTCGACGCTCTCGTCGTTTTTACGTTTTTACGGTTTTTCGCTCCACCGATCCTCCCAATCCCGATCCGATCTGTCCGGACAAGACCCCGGAGCAGGGACAGCGAACGAGAGAAACGCGTCACTTATTCTACCTTGTAACCGCGAATCGAGCCCCGGACCGAAGTCGGTCGTAAACGATCCGCCGTGTTCGTTTCCGTTCCGTTTCGATCACTTAAACGTCGTCGACTTAAAACATGCACTGCCAGTTTCGCGGGCCAGACGAACCGAAAGAAAATACGCGCATCGGGGATCGGGGAACAGCCTCGACGATGCCTGTCCTCGTCCCCCGCTCGGGAGCCGTCGAACCATTGTCTTCTCTCGAGCAAAACGCTTTCTCCGAGGCTCTCGAGACAACGATCCGTGCCATCTGTTTGTTTCACTGTTCCGCGTTTTACTTCGAACGCGGACAATTTTTCTTTCGCATCAAAATCGTCCACCCCTCGAGGATCTTCCGGGTGGTCGAACTTCGCAAAGTTCGCTCGTTGTTCGGATCGTCCGTCGTCGTTGTTGCTCTTCTTCTTCTTTTTCCGCTTCTTGTCCTTTTCCTCCTCCTCTTCCTCCTCTTCCTCTTCTTCTTCTTCTTCGACTCGTCTCGTTTTCGTCGCTCGGACTGTTCTTCGGCGACCATCCCACCACGGACGAGCGCTCGCTCTCGAATCTCTGCGATCCGCGGAGACGAAAAGGCAAAGGCAAAGGCGTCTCGTTGGTTCGAACCCGAACTTCGGGTCGACCGATTTGCGCGCGTGGGAGAGAGCGAATGGGAACGAGAACGAAAGAGAGAACAAAAGAAAATTGTGTCGTTGTTGCAACGAGCTCGAGCGAGCACAGACACGCGTACACGCGTGCACGCACGATATTGCGATCGGGAGAAGACGTTCGATTTCTTTCGTTCGAACGTGCGACGCGTTCTCCAGAGGGAATAAGAAAGATACAGCATCTTGTTTCGAACGAACAGAACGAAAAACGCAAAAAGATAAATATATATACGCGCATACAAACATCCGTACGCGTATGCGTGTATGCGCGTATACATAGGAAAAGAAAGAAAAAACAGAAAGATGAAGTGAAAAGAAAAGAAAAGAAAAGAAAAGAAAAAAAAACTGAAGGATATTTGACTAACGATAATAACGATCACGTAGGGAGTATAATATATGAACATATATTATTAATTTTTTCATTAATTCTTATTAGCGATTATTATTATTGTTATTATATAAAATAAAGTTTAAGACACGTTATCCGAATGTTAATTGATCCAGGCCGATCAGCAGAGGGCGCGTCAACATTCCTCGTTTCTTCGTCGCGTTTGTTTGTTTTATTTCGCGATCGTATCGTCGCGTAGACGGAAACGAAAAACGCGCTCGCGTCGAATCGTCGCCAATCGATCCTCTGCGCCGATTTTCACCGATGCGTTTCCTTTTTCTCGACGCGCGACTCGAGCGGAACCGAGCGACGGGTCGTTGTTCGCGCGGAGGAGAATGGAAGCTAGCGATTACGATAATAATAATAATAATAATAATAATATTAAATAATAACGGTAACAACATTGTACAGACTATTTCGTCGCAGAGTTTTCTATCGATTTCTCGTAGCTTGTAAATCACTTAATCGTTAGGTCGTATTAGTTTAATTGCTTGTTGACACCGATAATCCGGGTTTTCTCTCTCTCTATCTAACTCTCTCTCTCTCTCTCTCTCTCTCTCTCGCAGCGGAAGATGGAAACAGACGTTTGAAAGTACAATTGCAACTTGTGCCTGAATCGCACGATTATTATTATCATTATTATATAGC